>JAHZNP010000236.1:0-94664 GCA_020615345.1 Triops cancriformis | reverse complement strand
ATCTTACCTTTTTACCTTTTCGATTCATGCACAGAAAGCTCTCCATTACAGCTTTAGTAGAAACTTTTAGGTACCCGTAAAAGGGATGAGGAAGAGATGTTAATAGGAAGTATATCTATTAATAGCTTGTGCAAAGAATACTCTGTATTTTGATAGAACAATTCATGGATATCATGGACGTTCACCGCAGCACGTTTTCCGACAGATCACACACGGAATGAGAGGAAGAGAGTAAAAACGGTCTTCGCTTGCCGGTACCTAATTCAAGTCAAAACTTAAGTAGAAAGTCAATATACAATTTGCATTAAAATTAAAATTGTTTTGTTCCGACTACGGATTTTCCCGCCATTTCTAAATACAGAAATGGGTGAACGGCATAAATAACATCAACACGGGGACATTCAGTTCGTTGACGAAAGGTGATATTGGAATACGGGTCAATAAGCTTTACACATAAATTATTTTTTTCCTTTTTCTGTTTAAAAAATACCGGTCTTTCTACACGCACACAAGCTACCTTTTTCAAACGCCCGAAGTACACGCCTCCGTTTTTGTATAATTCACTCCTGCGTACCAAATTCTAGAGGTGCAATCCTTGCTCTGTGCGTGGCACTATCATAAAAAAACACTGACACAAAAATTTCGCAGAGCATTTGACATGATTAAAACTATCCGTAGTAAAAATGCTATATTTGGGGGTTCTACTCCATTTCTATGGTGCGCCGAGCGCTCCAGGTGTGAATATTACGAACTTGGTTGCATGAAGGTAAACACGCGATGAATTCTCTATTCAAAAGTTACTATGAAAAAGTTATTCGTGTCTCAATAAAGAAAAGTTATTGGAAAGCAATTATTCTTTATTACCTGAGTGTTCTAACTATAACTTGTTGAAGATAGGAAAAGTTAGAAAACTAATAAAAACAGTAGTACGAGATTAGTGAAGCTTTACCCGATGTGAGTTTTCGTCTTACAGAATAGAGATTAATCCTTCGTCACTTTAGTATTCAATGGAAGTGGGTACTCCTTCTAAAGCTTGTCGCATAAAAGCGTTGTGACGCGTGGGTATTTACCCAGGGATTTGCCTAGTGTGAGTACCCATGGTGGGTTAGTATGACCGCAGGGCAAAGTTAACCTAGGGTGCCTGTCTCGTGTTAACGAAGTTAAGAGCCTTGTCTATTTTGTCTGCTACCGCCGGACCTGCACTTGCATCTTTGAGAAAATTAGCGTATTAGAAGTTGTTTTCTCACTTCTGTCATTAAAAAAGCAATGGAAGAGATTGCGTCTACGGCAACGAGCTACGGCTCACGCCTGGACATTTAATAAAAAAAAAGAGATTGCGTCCCAGACGTATCGTTTTCCTTCACTGTATTAGGTAAGTATATTCTCAAATTCCCCTCATTATTCACTGATAATGCCACTTTTTGTGTTCATAGACGAAATCCCAACTGTTGAAGTAATCCATCACCTTGATCGCTCGTTAGTGCCATGATTGAAGATTTGCTGTCGTAACTCTTAACCAATGCGAAAACTGAGGAAGCTTTCGAGTCAAGTTTGCTTTTCCAGTCAAAATTCGAGTTGCAGCTCTTCAGAAGGCAACTGTCTCGGCCATGGGTCCCTGCATGCGAGGAAAAAATTTAAAATATGTAGGCAAGCACGTTTGCTGGTTTTCGAACGCTGTAAAAGGCTCTGAAAAACCGCAACAGTCACACCTGCTTCTTATTTAAATGCTTCGGAATACCGGTTTGGCCTTTCTTTTACTCTCCGTCTCAACTTCTACCCCATCCCTTGCTACGTGTGGCTGAAGAAGCATTACTAGTTTACCTGTCAGCATTTCATAATCGACCATGCCATGCGTTCGTTTCCATCACCCAATCAGTGTCCTTACTCGCTTTGGTATAGCTTCCCCAAAGTCTTTCTTTCAACTTTTTTATTTATTTAGTGAGCGCCAATTTAAGGTGCCCATTAGTAAAAATAACTTGATCCATGGCATTCTGACAACACGCGCCGAAAATCTCGCGTACCATGACTACAAGTCAAAGCTTATTGGACGAGCTAATCGTACCAGTTTTGAAATGCAAATTAGACTAAACAAGCTTTAGCTTTTCGCTGACACTCAAACTTGAAGGGCTAACTTGACACGCTTCATAACGACGGACCGTTCCCCTTAACGTGACAGGTTTACTATGGGACACCATGAAAAATGTGTAGGTAATCTATCAGCGGAGGAGAGTGCAAGAGGAACTGGCTGGTTCTGGGTACTGGACGAGCGTATACCTCCTTGATGGTAATTTATGTCTATTTGCATGTTAATGATAATTTAGTGTCATTTGGGCAATCAACTTGCGTTTTTAACATTTGAGACTCGCTATTCACCAGTATCTCTGGCCCTTTTTTCGTCCTTTTGCACCTTCTCTTTTATTAATGACAGTTAGCCCGTTGTGGGATCAGCATGGCGTCCCTCCCCTGCACCCTGCATGGACAAGGTACTTATGGAAGTTAAAAAGGTAGGGTTATTTATTTACTGAAAAAAGGAGAAGAAAAGGCTGGCAAAGCCTATAACCTAGGGTTGTTTTCTTAGCTCGCTAAAAGATTCCAAGTGTAACAAAGGTAAAAGTAGACGTGGATAAGCTATATCATAAGAACCGCAGCAGGAAATCTTGTTGCTCTTCGCTGTGGCAGGACAAGGCAAAAATTTACGAGCCATCATAACCGCTGTTCGTTGCAACGTGCGACCCCGGTTCTATTGGTTCATTTAGACAGCAAAGGCTAAACAAAAAACGGCTTCATCCCCAAGCCACTACAACAAATGAGTCAACTTGCATGAGTCTTGTCTCAGCACCAAAATTGGGCTTCTGTTAAACCTTCCCTTTTGGGAAGACGTTTTCTTCAAACACTGAATTACAACTTGAATAAGAAGGCTTTTTGACTTTTTGTTCTTGTTTAAGACATCTTTTACATCATGTTTTCCTTTTATTTGCTTTTCCGCTTTGAAAACCCCCCTCGAAAGCGTCATAAAAGCATTGTTTGCATTAACAAAAGCTGTCTTACCGCTTTTCAAAAGACAAGACAACCTACAAAACAACCATCGGCTAACGTTATAATGGATACGTGGAAAACCATAACATGCAACCCTTACACTGGGTTTCCCCCCAGTGACTTCAACGCACTAACTTCCGGCTATCTGTGAAATCCCAGCTCAACAGTGAATAATTCTCAACAAAGGTTAGAATGAAAAACAAAAGATAAGATCTTCTATTTCAATTACACTGCACCTTTACTCTCCACACAAACTCAAGCTTTACTTTAAAACCCACAGTTAAGTTCTCAATAGAGAAGAGAAAGAGTTTTAAGACATTAAATGGAATAAAACCCTCTTTGAAGGTGAGTAACCACTTTTGCCTCACGGTGCTTAAGTAAACTGTGCCGCAAAGCTCGCACGCCAAGAAACGTAAATGTTTAACCAAGGAAATATTTGCACAAACGAAGCCACGAACTGAAATACTCTACGTGACGCTTTAAAGTCCTAATCCAACGTACAAATTTAGCATTCCGTCTACCGCCTGTGCTCCTCTGTTCCGCTTCGCAGCCGAGCTCTATTTCCTTGCGAAAATGCTACTAACTTCTCATTAAACCATTTACGTTGCGTAAACGTAGTTTAAGTGGCAGTTTAGTGCATGTTCTGCACACCAGTTCGCCATGACGAACCCGGTAACCCTGAAATAATTTTATTCACAATGTCCAGAACTAATCGACATCGCACTGTCTCTCTTTCCAACAAAAACAAACTTGACCAAAACTGCGGACCCGTTTTTATTAGCTTCCAAAACAGCCCCGTACCTTGGGACATTGTATCCAGTTAACACTCTTTGCCCCAATATCAGGTTTTATAGCTCGAATCTACCCCGTACAACCCCTTATAAAGAGGGGTTAAACAGAACATTTTCCAAGGGTGAAACTACGGGACAGTATTGCACACTCGCATATTACTTTTACGACTATCGAAACCCTATTTCCAAGTTGTCTCAAACGCCCAATTTCTCAATTTATGATTCCTAAACCTATCGAATCCCCTGGAAAAGTAGTTAAAACAAACCCCACCGTCACCCAATGAACCTCTTCAACCCAAAATTTAGCTCTTCACCCACGTTTACCACGTTGGCCTAGGCCTTCTAAAACCAACAAATGATAAGAACTCGAAACTCAGGAAAAAAGGAAAATAAAATAAAGGGACACGTTTAAATTTTTTTTTTCAAGAAATGCACCTTGATTTTTTTTCTTTTTTTTGCGGTTCATAGTACTGGGCGGTATTTCGGTACCACAATAACAGACTACGAGTCTTCAATTTGTTTGGAAAATATGCATCCTCTCTACACACACGCATTACACCTGAGGTGAAAAGGGGGGGTTGAGGTGGTTGAGGTTTCCACACCGGACTTTTTGAAGGTTCTTTTTCCCCTCGAAAATGACATACTATTTCTTACCTTCCTCCTTCCTATTATGCGAACCAAATCCAAATCGCTGTCCTGTCTGTCATTTGCTGGGCTCCTCCGCCAAGGAAAATAATAATTAAGCGACCACCTTAACCCTCTTTTTCCCCAAAAATTTTTTCCGGACTTTTTCCTACATTTTGAAAACACATGTTAGGGTTGCTAACGTTAGTCTAAAATACAGTCGACACACCAAAAAGTCCGGGTCAACCCTCCACCCGGACCCAACTTTTATCCTTTTCATTTCTTTGGCCTACAACCGAACGAAAAAGAGGGAAATGTACACCAACACGGCAATAGCTGGAAGCAATAGAAGCATTTCTGTAGGTTACTGCACATTCGGTTAACAAATGTGTACATACAGAAGCGCGTGTGTACAAAAAGGGGGAGAAAAGGAGGCTGATTAAGCTTAGAACCGGTGTATCCATACGAAGGACGATGTCATAAGTTGTATAAGGAGAACCCAGACAGGGCTTTATTATGCAAAAAAGGGAATCTAATATACATTTCCGGTTTAAGGGAAAAGGAAAAGCCCAGGTACCACCAAAACGGAAAGCGAAATGCTCTGGGTGCCTTTTTTTATCCTTTTTTTCTGTTGTGGGGCTTTTCAGGTCTGGGGTGTTAGATTTTTAGTTATAGATCATCCTGCGTGCGTAACGAGTATTTGCCCACCTCGGCAGCAACTGTTTTTGTTGTGAGGAGCACCTTTGCATGAACAATTAGGCACCTCGGGCGATCCATCCGCTCCGTAAGCCGCTGACCATGACAGTTTTGGAAAGAGAAATTGAGTTAATTTCTTATATGGCACGTATTTAATGCTGTATAAGTTGGTGGATCCGTATGTCTATAAGTTGGTTAACGTAGAATGTTGGAATTATAGGTATTTGTTGGGAATTGGACGGTTTTAATGGTGCAAGCCGAACTAAGAAGGGAAAATATACTAGTTAGGAGCACTAGCCAAGCTTGAAGTCCAAGTTTCGTGTTACATTTGGCGGTGGTGACAACAAAAGGCAAAAGAAGCAAGCGGGGAAAGGTTAGCGTTATTACTATTAGCACTATTGTTGCTAAGGTTTGACTTGGCTAGGGGTGGCTAATGAACTACGAGAAAGACATAGGAGCGTGACCAAAGGTTTTCCACGATTCCCTTGGGTTTATAAAGGGGTGTATACAAACACCTGGGCAACCATTCTTTTCTTTGCTGGCTTACCTTTTTGTTTCTAGCTTTTCTTCTTCTTTTTGGAGGGAGAAAAGAGGAGAAAAAATGAGGGATTCTTCCTAGGACGGGAGAACACGTAAATGTTATAAAAAAATTATAATTAGAACTGGCATGCAATGCTTTATGCTCCTGTTTTCTTAACTCAATTGCGTTACTTGCCAAGCTGGGCTGTTATAAGAAAAAAATTATTGTTCCACTACACCGAGTTTCGTGGCGGTAGAAAAACAAACTTGAACGGGCTGGCCTTGGAGATGAAATTGTTAAACGCTTCAGAGAAGATGAGTTAGACTTGTAAATTTGTGCGGAATATTTTTATGGAAGTTATTTGTCCAAATCTGAAATTTAATTTTTATTTTTAACTCGTATTTCTTTAGTTTCCTGCCGCTCCACGCAATCCATAGAACTTACTGTAGCTTGTGGTAAATTGACACTTTAAAATCATATGGAAACTTAAAAATGGTCTAGTATAAAATGTTATAATTTCAATCTTCTTGGATGTTCGTAGACGAAGCAATCAAATGACAGAGTCTTTTTAAAGAAAAATATATTAAATGTGGAAATTTTTTGTCTTCGCCGTCTTCGCTCGAAGTTTCACCGATCTTGTGGTTCAGAGAAATTCCCTAAGTAAGATTAAGAAGGTTCGAACCATTTTTTTTGTTCTCGTGGCTGATAAAAAAAATCACCACAGCTGAGTTCTAAAAACAACGGAATTGTCGATAATCGGGAAATGGAAAACTAGGGCAAAGTATCGCATGCTACAAAGACTAAATTATTGATATAAGTGCTGACAACAATGTATAGTAAACCTACGCTACCGACAATAGGCGTCAGCCTACGTCGGGAATACATAAAAAAGACTAAATCATCACTTCATTTAACTTGTCAATATTAGCGATTGCCATATATAACATACTGACAGAGCTTTGGTCGCTTTTTTAATCATTATTATTAAATTACTATTATTAGTATTAATTTGCAAACGCGATGTTTTTCGAGTTTTCGTTCACACGGTATTTTTTTGGATAAAGTTCTGTTGTGTCACGTGTCTGAAATGCATTATATATTTATAGCAATTTATGTTTTCATATTATTCAAATATTTGAATCGATCTCTTTTTTTCGGGACATAATTTCAACTAATGCTTGTTCGGATCATTTGCGTGGGAAGATTACTTTGTGTTTTCCTTGCTAAACAAGAAAATTTTCCTTTACTTCCTTACTGCAGATTTGCGTTACTGCACAGTACTATTGGGAAGATAGTTAAGTACCTGGTTCAGCATATGTAGGTACACATATACTTGGTACGTCAACAAAGCTATTAAATTTTAATAGGTGTTGTGTAAAGCATATGGAGAAGTCGGTGAAGTTTGAAGGGGAGATATGGGGGGGGGGGGTGGAGGGAATCTTGTACACTATGATTATTATTATCCCGAAAGGCAAGAAAGGTTTTGACTCGCGGAAGAGCCACGGCGAAGGGAAAATTGATAGTTAGGTTGAAGGCAAGAGGCACTGAGAGGAGCAAGTCTTGTGGAACATGAGAGCAAACTGAGTACTTGACACTCATGAAGACATCACGTCGCTCATATTAACGTTGGTGCTACTACACGTGATCATCTCAAGCCCGTACAGGTGGAACTCGCACTTTTGGGGTAAAGAGACACCCCGCAGCTATGATTGAAAAGCCTCCGTCAAGGTTTTCAAGAAAAACGTCCCAGAAACTTATGATTGACCTCATGTTCCTTTTCCTTTCGTCTTCCAATTCGTTTGCGGAGGAAAATGAAAGGCCTAGTTTACAAAGGGCCTCCAATGCCGCCTATTCATTCCGACAAAACTCCCCCTATTGTCGGCTCTCTACCGTTTCGCTGTCTTGGCCTTTAACACCCTTTAAAGAGTGGGTGTGAAAACCCCTAACAACTGTACAAATGTTCTATAAATAGCCGACATTGCGAATATCTTTTATTTTTTTAATTTTTTTTAACGTTCTGTTAAATTTTCCTTTCGCTGTTTTTAGATTCCAGTCATAAAAAATTGATAGTATAAGAGTGGGTTTTAAAACATTTTTTATGTAAACTTGCTGAGCTCTTTTTTTTGTACTTCGAATACAAAGTGCAAGCAAGGCCATACTTGGCACCGTTTTATTAAGTAAGCTAAAGGAAATGTTCTTCATTTTTCCCCCTTCTGGTAGGTTCGTTTAAGACTCAGCGGTGTGGGTATAGCTGCGAGCAGCAAAAAAAGCAAGAAGAATAGAAAAAGAAGAAAGCACAAGGACTGGCACAGCATAGGTCATCAGCATAAATCAAGGCGGCAGGATACCTTTTAGGCGGCCGATTTATGAAGACAGGTACGTATTCTCAAAGGTGCGAGAGAGTTGATTCGAGGGGGTTTTTAACCCAAACACATCTTTACTTTAGAAAATTTCCCTACCGACCGAAACGAAGATACTTCTTTGGGCCAACGCTGGGGACCCACCACAACCCCCCAATATCTTCTCTACCTTCATCCCACGCTTTCGCTCCAATCGGTTCCAAATTTACGGTGTGAATAGAAAAAATTACCAGGTAAACATACTTCTTTTTCGAAGGATTTTTTTCGTGCGTCTAGCTTCTTTGTTTATTCAGTATTGATTTGCTGTTCAAACAATGCTAAACGCATTTACACTGAAATGATTCATTGGGAAATTCATATTGGAATACGTTCCAAGTCTTTGTATAGTTTTTGTCCTATTCTTCATGCGATTTGTTTTAGGTTTAAATATCCAATATCATTTGTATGCCTTAATATTTCTGTTAATTTTTATTTTTCGGATTACTATATAAATAATTATGTTTGTAGGCAAATATTGTGTTATACGCATTTTGCTCTATGCATTTTATTTTAATTATTTCCTTCAAACCGTTTTTTAATATTTAGAAGGATTAGTGAGCTTCTTTGCATAGATCAAGGATGTTAAACTTAAAAAGCATAAAACTTTGGGCTACGTCTTAATGCTTTTCTGAAATAATCCCTAACTTTCGAGTTAAAATTAATAAGAACTTTTATCACGTACTCGTAATTTTACGTATTTTTACTCGTAATTTTACGTAATTTTCACGTACAGTTTCTAATGATTTTCGTGTACTTAGTGGTTATTTTGGCAAACATCTCTTTATATGTTGTTACACGATTCGTTAAAGCTTCGAAGTTTTTCACACGTTACCTAAAAAAATAAGCGAATCTCTGTTTTTTGGCTAATGGCCTGATATCTCAATTCGCAATCTCTTTCATCCTAACTTTCTAATTATTTATGGGAAAGTGTTGCGCACGTGGTCACCTTATAACAAGCGAGTAAACACCTCACACCTCACCTGAGCGAAAATTCGTTTCTGTAACCACGTCAGCTCATCCTGAAGAAGCTCTGGCATGGTTTATCGTGTCTATAATGGTAGATTATCGTGTTTGCATTTTGAAAGTAGCTTGGCTCGGAGGCGAAGATAGAAGCTACTACTTTTTTCCAACGCTTTCCATGGAAGGGCTTCTTAATAGGATTTTCTCAAGGGGTTATCGCCTCAAAAGATTGGAAGCTTGTAAGTTATCGGTAAGTGGCTTGTCTTGTTGTCTTTCCATTTTTTTTTCGTTGTTGTTGCGGCTTGTGGCCTAACACGCTTGTATAGGGAAATTTAACGTGGTCCAAACCTTTCTGTGTACAGAAACTTAATTTAGGGTTACGCACTTTGATGGTGTTGAGGTTTTGCACCTGGTTGTTCTCCATCCAATCTTTTTTTTTCAACAAAAAAGTTAACCTTTCGCTTATAAGGTTTTCTCTCTCGCCTCTCGCTCTTTTAGCCTTGATGAAGTTTAGGCTATTAACGACCTGCTACTTACAGCTTCCCATCTTTGCCCTGGCTGCTTGTTTGGTGATGATGGCCATGCCACGTTTTTCCGTGCGCGTGCAACGAGGGCGAAAAAATCTCTTTTGGGAACGAAGGGGAACTCTAGAGAGAGAGAATGTAAAAAAGGATGCTGAGAGGTAGCCTCTCTTTTTTAATATCTAAAAGATAAGTAGTCAAAGTCTGCAGGCTTTTTGGGACCTGCTGCTAAAACAAACAGTCATTTACCCAACGTGTTCCCCAAGCCTCCTTCTGATTAGAAAGTACAGGAGCCTCCTTTCGAGTCCGTTTAACTACATAGTACGTGGAAGTTTGGACGTTCGGGCTCCTGTGAGAGGTGTGTGCTTTAGGTAAAGCTTATGCGACTTGTCAAAGCACTGCAGCGCAAACACCTTGAGTGTAGAACGAGAAAAAAGGGGGACGTGGTATCGTCCGTTATTTACGAGGCTTTGAATCTTGGGGCCCCCGAAATTGTTGGTGGAACCTTCATCACCCAAAAGTTGGTTTGATGTATTGAGGGCGTTAAATTAAAACTCCACCCCGTTTGAATTGGAGGATTGGATGAAAAAAGGTGCGAGGCAAAAAACTTCAGTAAATAGAAGTAGCTTTTTGGAGGGCTAGAGTCGCTAATTAGCTAAATAAAGAGGAGCAACGGTGAATATAAAGCTGCGGTTTTTCGGAAGGCGGGAAGTAATCTGTATAAATTGTTCAACAGCTTTTAAAACGGCGCTTTACAGCGCTGGACTTTCCCCCTCCGTTAGCTTATTAAAAGAACCATCTGCGCAGGACTTAATCTCGTGGTGCTTATCTATGCAAAGTCTTGTGTTGAAGGTACGGACGCGAGGCAGTATATTCGCGAGTACAAGATGCTTAACGTGTAACGATTTTAAGGATCGTCCCTGTCTTCAGCGTTTTTCAGTCCGTGACTACTTTTTTTTACGGTTTATTGTCATATTTCCTTCTTACCCATCGACTCAGCAACTGGTTTATGGGAAAACAGGTTAAGTCACGTAAACTTACCTTGGCTTTTCAAAGCAAGACCAGAAGACAGCTTGTTGAGTTTTTTTTGCAAAAACTGCCGCCAGGTGGTTGATTTCTACATTCCAGGGCCGTTTGGCAGTTTCGAGCATGGTATTGGAGAGAAAAAGGACTTCTTGTTTTTCACGTTGTGAGGTACTTGTCCCACCTGGAAGGAGATTGCTGTGGTTTTTGCGATTAAATCACCGAGTAAATGGTTAGCGTTTTGTAACGCTGGCAAAATGTTGTTCCAGCAATTCGCTGGCAACGAGAAAGGTGGGACTAGATGATCAAGCCAGTTGTTTTTCGCAATATGGTGGAGCACGAATATTTGCAGAAGAGATTAACTCTAAGACCCGCTGGCATTCCACCACTAGGTTGGGAACATTTCTGTTACTAAAAACATCGTTTTGTAGCTCCGTTAGTGTTTCTGTTATAGGGCAACAATTGCAAATGTGACTGTTGCACAATTCTAAAAGTGACTGTGGATTTGACACGCTGTTTCTTATGAAAACGTGGATAAATGGAAGCGTTTGGTTTTCTACACAAAATAAGGCACGGCAGTAGATTGCGAAGCCGGGTTTTGCCACGGTTTTGGGTTCGAATTGTTAGGGTTGGTTCAAATTTCACCTCTTCGCAATGGAAGTCACTAAGACGTTTGTTAAGTGTTGTTTGCGATGTTCGAACAAGGGGAAACGGACCATTCACTCCTCAGGAGTTGCATCTGATCCGGTGTTGGCCGGCGTAACGTGTTTGCTTGACGTGTGGAAGGCACTGCTGAAGGAGTGTAGAACCAATTTGTCATTCAAGACTAGGACTCGAGTCCTTAGTCAAGCGAACAGGTCACCCAAGCCGCGACAGGCAGTTCATTTTTCTTGTTATCGCGCGAATCGCTCGCCGGGGCTCGTTGACATCTCCATTAGCGGACTGGGCGTTCCGCTTCACTGGATTTTGGCTGAGAATACTTACAGACACCGCATCATCTAAATTTAGCACGAAAGATCGGTACACTGGGTCACAACTGGTCGATGGAGTGACGTCAGCAAAGTTGGGACCAGCATCGATTTGCCTTGGATGGGTATTACTTGGTGGCACCATTCGTGGCACACGGCTCTCTATGGAACAACAAGAGTGTTGTTGTGTAATACACCGGATGCTGTCTTGGTGGGAGAGCGGAGAAGAGTATACTTAACGTGGTTGTAGAGCTCGACAGTGGGTTGACAGCTGATTACGAGGCTTGTCTCACTTGGCGTGTAATACCTTGGCGCGGTGACTTGAACGCACGCAGATCGTACGACCTGTTGGTTGAAAGGCATGGCTGTACTCCACACAGCGTAAGTCAACATGTCCATCAGTTCGGGGCCACCCAATGCTGGAACCTCCACACATACCTACTACTTAGCGTTCTTTCGCCCCGTGTCATGCCAAAATGGCTGCTTGGGCTTCGGTATCTTAGCTCCACGCCGGCATCCACTCAAATCACCAGCGTTAGACAGAGCTGCCCAGAGAGACGAAACGCTCACTCAGAATCCAAACGACACCTGCGTACCGGAACGAATGTGGTTTTAATGCGGCTTGGGTTTATGCCGTCCCCACAGTTCATCTGCATAATGCATGGAGCGCGAGGTGTTTTTAGAGTCCTCACCTTAAAAAAAAGGAAGGCTAGTGGCGGGGGAGGGGGGCTAGACGGGGGACTCCTTGACAAGTTGCTATTCATGGTTACGTATTAGCTAAGTAAGTCAAGCTGGTTGAAGCTTCACATAAGGTGACCAGTGAGAACTGGCCTTACGTCCCGAAAATCCGGGCGCATGAAAGATTCCGACTGGGTAAGGTCGGCCCATAAGTTCTGGTACAGTTAGGTATTCCAGAGTGAGGCAAGTTGTTGCATGACTTATGGGCCGGCATTATGTGTTTTGTGAAATGGTTCGGAATTCCTTTGATTGTATGCAGCTGAAACAAACGCTCAGGGGGGATGTGCACGAAATGTGGTCCTATAGTGTAGATAGGTGTGGTCTGCAAGGCTAATCAGCTCCAGGTGTGGATGGATGCTCGGGGAGAAATTTTTGTTCGGCCATAAAAGCCGGAGGCATCTCGGTCATTTATTTCCTGAGTTTTTCCAGCCCTGCTACCTTTTGTGTGCATTACTCATGGATCCAAACCATAGGTTTGTTCTCGCCAAGACCGTCCAACAAACTCCTTAGCCCATCCAGTTCTTCTCTCACACCTTTTTTTTGCCGAGTTCTTATTTCTTCTTTTTCTGTTTTATCTCTTTTGCCTGGTTGTGGTATAAAGTCAGCCACGAAGCGTTAGAATGCAGGGGTTCTTTCTCGCCTTTAGCTCCAGCTTCCATAAATCAAGTACGGCCTGCGGCCGCAGGTCCAAGTCTGGCACGAGGAATTTGTAAGCTATCAGCCAAGGTGTTGATTACAGGGAACGGGCTGCCGCCTTGAGCAACGTTCCGTTTGCGTTAGCACCTCCGACTTTTTCGTAGATCTTTCTACCGTACACTAGTAGTTTGGGTTGCACAGTCAAAGAGAAAAAAAAACGACACTGGATAATACTTAGCCTACGAGATCCAAGAAACCGCACCGAATTGAGTGTCCTGGGTGCTCCTCCTTTTTCGCCGCTGTCCAAACCTAGTATTGTATGAAAAGAAACGTTCGTCTTCGTTTTTTTTATTGGGGGGGGCGCTTGCACCTAACTCCCACACCCCAGTGCATATAAATCGCGACGTTGTTCTTCCAAAGACAAGCGAACCACAAGAAAAAGTTCAAATGCAACCAGGCGGCTTAGTCAAGTGATAACTAGCTAGTACGCCCGGAAATTTAAACTTCACAATCGACGCCAAAAGTTCCCACACCTACTCTTTTTTCCCTTAGTGGTAAAGCCAAAGAGCGACAGTAAATACTAGCTATCAATTTACACCCAACCACTTAAACAGCTGACTAGCTGTGAGAAAGCGAACTAGTAATGGTTTGCAATGATGAGTTGCAACGGTCCAAGTCCAAACTGCATTACCATACAGTACTGCACTGTACAATTAACACCGTCTTCCATCAAGTCGGTTCTGTTTCAATTTCCGTCTAAAGTACAGGAAACTCCTGTGCTCAAGTCGATATTGCTTAGTAACGGAACGAGTAAAAGGAATTTTAAGATTTAAGATGACAGTAGGCCCTCCCTTATGTTCGAATTACAGGAGAAATGTGAAGTATTCCGTATAGATACCGCTATGTATTTTTCGCGCCTTTCTTGACAGCAACGTAACTAGTAACAAAATATGACCTTTCACTTTAAAATATTTTTTGTTATTTTCAGTTACAGATTTTTTAAAATAATAATTCCAAGGTGAGCTTTGCTCGTTGCCGTCGTTATATGTGAAAAGTAGAGTTCTCTTTTTAAAAAATCTAGACGTTCATAAAAACAGTAAAAAATACTGATCTAATGCTAAGCTTTGTCCGAATCAATGGGTCGCTTTTCCGAAATTTAGCTACGTATGATTAATCAATAAAATAGCATTCAAACGATATAAATGCTAAATAATACAAACATATAAATAATAGAAACATATATTCAGTGGCGTATCCAGGATTTCACTTCGGGGGGGGTGGGGGGGGGGGTAGGAGTTTTTTTAATATGCCATTATTTTAACACTTGGTCATTCCCCTATCTTCCCCATTATAAAATCAGAATTTCGTGGGGGGGAGTTCAAACCCCCCTAAATACGCCCCTGCATATATTGTAGATAGAAATAATAAATAATAACATAGTGTAAGATGCGTAAGGAATAAACAATAAAATGATAAAAATAAAAAAAATGGTAAATTATAAACAAAAAGGCGTAAAATTCGACTTACGATCAAACGAGTCATAAGGAGGAAACGGTAATCTGTCGTACTCCGAACATGTTACATGTTGTTGGAGAACAATTGTGTGTTATAGAATGAAAACTAAGTCAGACCATAGTTTAAACACATTTCTGGGTCTATTGTCACTAAACTGTGTTAAAATGACCGGTTAACACGCGTTATGCAATGTTGGAAATGTTGGTGGAAGATTTCAACGCGCGCACAAAGCATCAACACCACAAGTTCCCGTTTATCGCACTAAATCTCCCATTCTAACCGCCGTGGTACGAAAACACATTTCCATTCTTGTGCCATACAAGCCCCCCCGTTTATCATTGTTCAGGGACTTGCTCTATTTTCACCGAAAAGCAAACCTTGAACACTGACATGTCAAATAGAACACCCTGACCGTAAAAACCCCCGCCAAAGTGTGGAAAACATGGACTACCCATAGAATCAAACTTAATTAAGCATGAAGTCTAACATTATTTACAATAAAATGACAATATATACCGAACCGTTGTGCTATTGTCTCCCTCTCTTTTTTTCCCTTTTTATTTCAGGGGATTCTGCAAAGCAATGCGTTTTTAATACCCATCGCGGCGGTAGAACCCTTAGGATTGTTTGAAAAGATGGGGAGTTTTTGAAAAATGCAACAAGTCAAACGAAAAGTTGTACCGTTCAAGAATTTTAGTGTCCCCCTGAAAAGTCACGGTTGTTGGGAGTTGACAATGCTCTGTTGAGGTCACCGTTTGGTCCCAGAGATTGGTCACGGTGTTAGCACGTTTTTGCCGGCCCGCAAGACTTCAGAGCCACCAAGAGACCAGAGCTATAATGGGAGCACCAGGTGAGAAAAGGTTTAACATTGACGAAAAGGGGGGGGGGATCTTGGTGCAACAGAGATTTTCCCGTGTTGAAAGCTTTCTTCACATTTTTCAACTTGATTCCTCCTTTTTATCGACCCGACACAAGAGACAAGACCGCCCTTGACGGGTTACCCTCACATTTTGGTCCGTCGTAGTCATATTTTTCTCCAAAGAAATGCAGATTCTGATCATATCCATAAGAAAAGAAGGAGGAGTTTGTTAGCTTTTTCGACACTCGAAGTCCTTTTTTTTCCATTTGGGGAAAACAACATGTCCCTATGCCTCCGACCCTGGCGTAGTAAGAGGGCACACAGTTAATGGATGGCTTTTCTAGACTGCCTGGCGGCAGCAACAGAGAGCTGCAGGCGTGGTGGTCACAGAAATTGGGGGTTTCAGGTGTTCGGTCCCAAAAGGTTCTGAGGAGGGCGAGAAAACGAGAAAAAGAGCCCACGGAGGAACCACCACCATCTTCAGCGCTGGCAAGACTCAAGGCAGAGAGCGCATGGTCCATTAAAACACCGTCGGTTCCTAGCTTCCATCCTCTGGTTGGAAAGACGCATAAAAAGTTCATTTCGATTTTCTAAAGATGGGCTTACCCGGGTTGGGGGAAGAAACGCAGGCCCAACAGAGGAGATAGTTACAAAAAAAAAGTGTTTTTGGTGGATGGAAGGAAATTCGTTTACCCTTCAAAATTGGTAGTGTATTGTGTGGAGTTGTGCGCACTCTGCCAAGGATTTTACGCTTTTTACCCAAACTGCCAGCGCAAGAATCAGTTTAACCCCCGAAACGACACCACAGCGCTTATGTCAAGAAGGATCTGAACGCGTATTTTTACCTTTTTAACCCCCCGCAACAATATAAAGCGTGGTAAGAGAACGGTTGGGCTCTCAAAAGGATTAGAGTTCGTAACAAATTGTTGCGAATTAATGCTAGGTACCGACAAATGAGCTTATTCAGAGTTGTGGGAACAATACAGTTCGTAGGGTTGCGAAGTTGAATTCGGTGTTTTACGAGCATTAAGTTGAGAGGAGACGAACAAAAGGCCTAATAGGCCTAGTTATTGTTTGATTCGTTCTTTAGGATACGAAGTTTTACATGTACAAAGAAATGTTATTACAAGCATAGAATACGGTTACACCCTACAGTTACCACACTCCTGAATATCAGGAAATGACGAAATAGAAAGCGTGTTGTTATTAGAAGTTAGTTGTTTGGTAGAAAGATAATTACGTGCAGTGATCTGGTGGATCGTAAACATACAGTTATTTTGGTACAAAAGGCAGGAATGCATTGACGGGGAATAAGGAATCCTGTAATATTATTAGATTTGGTAGCTTCATATAAGACAGGAAAGTAAGGGTAAGACTCGCCTATCGACTGAATTGCGGGGAAAGGAAACGTAATCAATAGGCCTGTCTCCATTTTATTTAGTAATCTCGGTAGACACTGTCACGTCTTTGTCTTGGGGCTAAACTATCAATACTTGTGAACTTTCCTCAGGTTTGTTTGGTTAATGTGTAATTATTTGATTAATCGTCAGCAAAATTGTGGACGTTGTTGACTAAACGTGACTTGTCTAGTAGGAAGTATTATATAAACTTTGCTTGCCAACCTAATTGGAGGTTCCGTGATTAATGGAGTTTTCGTAGTTACCCACTTCTGCGTATGAAGCTTACCAAATGTCTATGTATGCTTATAATAAAGTTTGTGTGCACTTATTTATGTAGTGTTTCTAAATATGAATTGTAATAATTTTTCAACTTGTTTATAAAGTTGTTGTCAAGTTTCTAGGTGCTTATTTTACTTAATAAAATGTAGGTCTTGCGCCTATTATTGACGTGAGTTTCTAAGCTGCTAGTGAAACATACATCAACTTATGATACACTGTAAAGTTTCTTTACTTGTTCATCTATTGCCTCGTAATTCTGACTTTACCGAGTGTTGACTTATGAAGCCACTTTTCCGTAGTTCTATCCAGTTTACCAAGTGTTCCAAAGAATCGAGGAACACTATGAGTCATTCTATGACAGGAAGAGTTTGGACGTAAACTTCTAAATAAACTTTAAAATGTTTCAAAGAAGCGAGGTAGATTGTGAATCATTCCGGGGCAGGAAGAGTCTGGATGTAAACTTCTAAAATAATCACGAACTTGAAACATTGTGATAGTAAAATGCGGATGGAAATTCACTTCCTTCATGATCAGCCTAGAAAGTCCACCTGACTTTTAATTAGAGTATCGAACAATCCACTATCTTTCTACAATAGTATGAAGAATTTCCCCCCGATAACCGTTGCTTACAAAAGCACCCAGCCCTCCTCACTTGACAACAACTCTGGTGACTTGAACGCGCGCACTAGCCCCACCGTGATAAATGAGACGCCGTTTAGTCTTGTCTTCGCTTTATGCACCTTTTTATTTCCTTCCTGCCTGTAGTTAGAGCCTATTAAAACCTGAGACGTCTACTTTCACCGCGTTACGTTGTGAAACAGTAATTAATCACGGGTTTCTTTTGGATTCACGAGCAAAAATGCCTCTTTTATTGCGTACAGCTGAAACAAGGGATTTCAAACAGCAAATTCTAGCAAACGTTTTTGGCAAAAAGCAATTCAAAGAATCGAATATCCAAACACAGAGGAAACCAAACTTTCCTGTTTTGTACAAACCGACGCACTTATGATCAAACCCAAAAATGATACATTACAAGGATAAATGGAGACCAGTGTGGGGGGGGGGGAGAGACAATCTGCATGCTTTGTACAATAACACACTTTGCAAACACACCATAGCTGTCACAATTCAGGTGGGGCGGTTTTTCTGCACCGCAGCGAAAAAAACTATGTATAAATATTTAAAAGAACCGAGTGAAACTGTCTGGAGCTGCCATTGTCTAAGCTTCAACGCAGTCAAACTGATCGCAAATTCGGACTAAAGCGAAACGCGGTACTGTCTCTGGTCTCGGGGGGCGTTTGTGGACTCCCGTTTTTGGCCAGAGACGTTCCCAATAAAAAAGGCTCGGTATTGGCAGACATTTTGGACGCAGCGGTAGTATCCAACGCTGGGAGTTTGCCAGTACTGGCCGTGGGATTCCCCTGGAGGGGCAAGGGCGAGTTCAGAAAGGGCCGGTGCGAATGAAGAGAAGGGAGAAGGGGTGAATGATGAGGGGCCGTCACCGGTACTGGCAAGGAGAGGAAGGCCGGCCGCGCGCTGAGGTCATCGGGCGCGAAGCGTAAGGAGGGTTTGCTATAACCAGGGGTGGATGTAGGGAAGGGCCGAAAAAGCGACGTCCCGGTGCCATGGTGAGGGTCACCAGTCATCGGTGGCGCGTAAGGTTGGTATTTGGAAGCAAAATTTAAGTAAGCCGCGTAGGGAGTCTTTACCGGCTTAAAAGAGGCGTCCAACTCGGCGACGGTGGTCTTATCCAACTCGTGACTCACCCTAGATTGCGGGCTGTGCAACGACGACGTCGGAGACGGTGAAGACTGCAAATGGTCGACGTCGACCTCTTCGTCCCCGACGTCAATATCGTCCTCGGAATCCACCGCGTTCTCGGCGGTCCGGTCCAGTCGCTCTTTGAACTTCTTGGCCCGGGCGGATTCGTCGTGTTGGGAACCGTCGTCGTCTGAATCTTCCGAGTCGGAAGCTATGAGGCTGGCGATGGTGAAAGAACGCTTAGGCCGGAGCGGATGGAGCGCCAAAGCGTCGCCAGTACTGGTACTGGCGGCTGGGACCACGCCAGGTTGGGCTAATGGCGACGGTGACGGCAAGTTGGTGGGGTAGCCGTGGGGGTAGAGATAGGGCGACGGGTTGTTCACTGGGTTGGCTCCGAAATTTTGCATCCGCAGGTGGGAAACTTGACTGGCGGAGAGCGCGGCGGCAGCCGCCGCTGCGGCGATAGCGGCTGGGTTGTAGTTGAAGGGGAAAGAACCGGGGAAGGCGGGGTAACTGGGAAAAGCGTTACCGTTGCAAGGATTCATGTTGGCCACCGTGGGCGGCGGGAAAGGTACCGTGGCGGCTTGGACAGGCGCCGGTGGTGGTGGTGGCGGGCCGGTAACGGGCATTGGCGCGCCTCCGGCCGTAGTTGGCGGCGGATTACCACCGTGCATCATGCGATTGATGTTGGACAAGGCGGCCAATTCGTTCTCCAGTAATTCCTTATCGCATTTGTGGAGCTTGAAGCGCTTACGGCGGCGTAAGAGTGAGCCGTTCTCGAACATGTTGATGGCGTGCGGGTGTAGGGTCCAATAGGCCCCCTTCCCGGGCCTGTCGGGACGACGGGGGACTTTGAGGAAGCAATCGTTGAAGGAAAGGTTGTGTCTCAAAGAGTTTTGCCACCGTTGGGTATTGCGACGGTAGTAAGGGAAGCGATCCATGATGAAACGGTAGATGTCCGCCAAAGGCAGCATCTTTTCGGGTGAAGACAAGATGGCCATCGCTGTTAAGGCGATGTAAGAATAAGGCGGCTTCTGGTCGCCGTAACTTTCACGACACGGACGAGGCATGTTAACAGTTGGGAATTTCAGGTGGAAGTCAAGCCAATGTCACACAGACGGAATTCCTGGCGGTAAGCAAACTTCACTTTTAAGGCGTAAGATTTGTCAGGTGTTCGCACTGAAATGTCTAGTTTTTTTCTTTATTTTGTTGCGTGCTAAGTTCTTTTTTCTTTTGTTTTTCTTTGCGTTAGGTCCAGAGCACTGGATTTTCCCAGCTCGACACAAAACACTACCTGCTCGGAACACGTTGCCAAACACTCTGGAAGGGACGAGTTTCTCTCTTCTGGCCTTGCGGTGCCCACAGTGTGAAGCCTGAGGAGGACCAACAGGGTCGAATATAGGGCCGGGCCGGGATGGGAGCCCTGGCGTTAGCCCCGGCCCCTTGGCCCAGCGTGGGGGAAGCGCCATTGGTGCTCAGCGGAGGGAAACGCTGAGCCAATGATCGTGAATTGTTCGTCTTTTGGAAGGTGTGAACAATAGGCAGGCACATGCCCAGTTTGACGCATCTTGACACTTTTGCGTCTATTTCTCTTTTGTTAACACAGCCAAACGGCACAAGTCGACTCAGGGACTTGGACAATCGGAAGAAACTCTTGAATTGAAACAAATTTTCCAGCGGAGTGCCTCGCAAAGCCTTGAGAAGCCCCCTTTGGAAATAAAAACCACATGTTTTCAGTCAACAAGACCATAAAATTAGCCTTTTGTTTTTATGTACCGGTTTTGGGAAGCGACCACGTCTCACATTGCAAGAAGGCCCAGCGTCCAATTTAGATGGACTGGGTACAAGTATAGCAAGTCTCTTTGTGTGTTGGGAGGCATGTGTAGAGTCCATGGTAAAGTTTCTCCTTATGGGAAGCCATAAACCGAAATTACTGCTTGTTTTTAGGGTAAACATTTTAGTTTGTTAAAGAGAATTGTTTCGGGGAAGAGTCGCTGATGTTTGGGGTTTTAGTTAGCATTCTAAGGAAGTCAGCTCACCCCGTTTGCGTGGAATGAACTTTGGTCAACAGACTAAGATGGACGGGACAATGTAACGGAACGGTTTGGGCTTGATGACTGACTCGCGTGGCCGTGATTACTAAACCCGTAAACTGTGTTTCAATTACTTGGATGGAACCTGTCCCCGGACGCAATTACGCCCACATGGTGGGTTTACTGAGCCTACTGGGAACGCTTTGGTCAGAACTGCGCAATTCAG
This sequence comes from Triops cancriformis, assembly GCA_020615345.1. NCBI lineage: Eukaryota > Metazoa > Arthropoda > Branchiopoda > Notostraca > Triopsidae > Triops > Triops cancriformis. Next base: position 73,679 of record JAHZNP010000236.1, on the reverse strand, counting down.
TTCATTGAGTAGAGTTTGACTTAAATTCCATTCATTTTCATTGGATTCGAATCTAATTTGTCCTTGAATTTTAATTGTTTCAAGAAACGATTGAATCGGTAGAAATGGAATTAGAAGAAAATGAATTAAAAAATGCTTCACTTTTTTCTGAATTATTATTCATCAGATCGTCAAATCATCTTCTGTGTTTGTTTTAAGCTCCGCGTTGAATCATTTCATATAGAAGGAACGTTAATGGGTCTTGAAAACTCATAAGCACTGCTTTTGTTCCCTTTTTCTTCGGAGCCGCAATGCAATTTTCACGTCACTTGCTGTTTGGCTTACTTGCTTTAACTTTGATTTGATTTTTATCTGACGTTGAAAAAAAGTAAATGAATTGTGTTAAATTAAATGTAACCCCAAAAATCAAAATGATTTGAAAAGAAAAGAATAGATTTTGAAATTTCAAAAATTATTTGATTTAAATTGAATTAAAAAAATTATTTTATTTAAATCGAATTTCAAAAAATCGTCTAGAAATTGGATTCGAATTGACTTTCGCTTTCTTTGAATTTGCCCTGTTCTAGCTTTGATGTCCGTGTGGCAAGTTTGTTCTGTTGTACAGTGTTCTCGGCGTATTTTTTGCAGTATTGCCCGAGAATTGTTGTATTGGACAATATTGCCCTAGCAGTGTGACAAAGAACAGTCGTCAAAGATTATCAGCTAAAGCACCATGCTGGTCATGCAGAAATAGGACCTAGGATCGAATTATAGATTTTATGCAAACAAGGTGGACTAACTGATATAGCCTTTTTGTAGATGATCAGGTACACTTTCACGACCTGGAATTCCGGGCTTTTGTGCGCTGTACTTTGTATGTATTAGTTTTCTGCCAGCAAGCGAGAATATGAATATCACATTTCGTGTTATGGGGGGTTTCATCCATTTTGCCCGGATGACAAGTTCTCAATTAGATTCACACCTTCAGGGTCAGGAAGGCAGGAGGTTTTGACCCAGGGTCGCTAATGACCTAGTCCGACATGGTTGCACGACGGGGGTTTTCTCACCTCGGCCAAGTACTACGTTTCACACCCTCCTACAACGCCGAATCATTTTCCCCCTGCATAGGTAATCGTGTCAAGTTGGTTCGAAGAAGATCGAGAAGTCCCAAGTCAGCCCAAAACCAGCAAAGCACTGGGGGGAAACTTGTGTGTGTATGGAATTGAAAGTGGAGGATTGTTAAAGATGGCTACGCCAAGATGGGATGTTCGTCTACTCCCAAGTTCAGCGTTTTTATTAGCGTGGGTTGGTCCATAGCCTACAGGGATCTTAAAAACCTGGAGGGGGGGGGGATTCATCCATCTGTGCTGTCGCATTCAGGATTCAACAAAGGATTCAAGCAGCTTAGGAACGAACTTGGGTAGATATGTATGCACCGTGGCTATTGAGGCGCAAGGAATTTTCCAAACAGCGGGTTACCGTCGTTTGGTTAAAGTTCGCTCAAAACTTTTGATACAAAAAGACAATTTTCGGGATCTTTGAGCTTCGGTACTCAATTCTTGAATAGAATATGGGTTTTTCCTTATTGTCGGGAGTTTGAGGGGATTGTTGTGTACTCTTTAACCCATCATACCTCCTCTAACCTCCCTGGAATGGCTGGGCACTGCAATCCAAAAGGCAAGAAAAACGACAACCATTACAGTGCCCCAACCTATCATTTGCAATTCCCGCACAAGAAAAGGCAACAGCTGGGCTAATTTTAGCCCGGCCACCGTAATTATTCCCGTTCTTCATACACAGAAAGAGACCAAGGTCCATAACGCATTCCTGCTCTTACTACACGTTAGCTATGATCTCAATTATTTTGACATCCGAGCTCCTACTAAAATGACCTGCACTGCTTCACAAAGCGAAAATAACACTCAAAAAGCTCACCTTTCTTCCCGAACCCGTCATTTTACTGTTATAAAACATTCGCAATTGTACACATACAAAAAAAATCGAAACTGTCCTTGTATTATCTTTTATATCTTCGAATAAACAAACATATTTTTGTCTGATTTTGCATTGCATTATGTTATGAATTTACGTAAATCCCAAATATTGTTGTTACTTATATATCAATATTACTCTCTTATTTTTGAGTTTTCAATTGTTAATTTTGCGTTATTTTCTAGTGTTATTTTTGCGTTATTTTCTATATATTATTTTATGTAACTTCTGCGGAACTTGTTTGTTTCAATATAATCTTCGTAGGCCTCCGCCTATTGTTGGATGCCAACTCGTTATTTTAGATCCACAATCTTCTACTTGAAACGCCGATATGATTTCATTATTTTGAAATATTTTGGTTATTTTTAGTGAATATATTGTTAAACTGGTTAAGTTTAAATTTTGTTATCTTTTCCACCATCAGTTATCAGTTAGTTTCGCTTTTAAATTCCAATGTAAGCTAGGCTTTCGCCTATTGTTGGTTTCCGTAACTATTTGTGTAATAGCTAGATTGGCAATGTGTACAGTCTTTATTTTTATTCATGTTTTGTTATTATTGTAAAGGATTTAATTATTTTCATTTTTATTCATATTTTGTTATTATTTTCTAGATTTGTTATTTCACTTTTATTGTTTTTGTTTTTTTTACTTTGTATGCGTTATTCTTTTAGTTCGGTCCCAACGGAGGTTTACGCCTAGTCTTCTTCTTCTTTTTAAGTATTTATTATTTTTCTAAAATGTCAGTGCTTATTGGAAGAATCCTTCGATCCAAGTTGGGTAGGGAATTATTAAGGAAGGGTCTTTCATGACTAGAGAAATTGTTCCTTATAAGGTGTCGTTGCCTCAATGCCAGGCTTCTAGTGTGTATACGTGTGTTGTTTAACACGTGTCTTTGAGATGTAATCTCGGATTGCGGGGAGCTTTGGTTGCCAGCAGGTTGAAGCTGCAGAGCTGTGGAGCAGCGTGTAGCGGCTTTGGGTTCTAGTGTAAGTACGTTACAGCTCACAAGAGAGCCACTTCACGGCGGGACATGAGGGCATCTATAAGCATATATAGAAATGGCAAGGTGTGATAGGTTGTCTGTAGAGCGGAACCTCAGCTGCAGCTCGAACACCTCGGCGTGCCGTCCCTCCGCACGGAGCTTGTCAGAGCAACATGCTCATTCATCATACGAGTATAAAAGCGTTAGAAAACGATGGCAAAACACATAAACGAACTCCAGAGAGCAACACTTGCACCAACCCAGTGCTTTATTATGGTCTTCTAAACCAAAGAAGGGCCTCGGCTTCCCAATCGTTAAAATCGCCAGATTTTCCAAGACAAACATTCCAATGCACTAAGTACCTGCGCATTCAAATCAGCAATTTCCCGACAACCATCCTACTCCCATTTCTCCAACTCTATACGGCCTCCGAAAATCCCTTCAATTCTGCCAGAGCCACTGTCCAAATTCACAATATCTCCATTTTCGACCTCTATAGCTTCCAGCGGTTCAAAAGACGGCTTGGTACAGCCAAACCATCGCATCATCACACACTAGGTTAATTGACCTCGAATTTCTACCTCCACCGTGTCAATTGTAATACAGCTCCTCGATCTTTGTTACTCTCCCTTATTTTTTGGTTATTTCTCAGCGGTTTGTAAGTGCAATTTGGAAGTCTTGAATTGAAGCGGTATATGTTAAGAAATTCAGCGAAATTTGTGAAATTTAATTTTCCTCTTGGTCACACTTACCAAACCATTGTAACCACATTTGGTAAAAAGCAGTTGAAGTTGTGAGCATATTGTAAGAATAGGCGTCACTTTTGCTAATTTAACCGTGGTTTAAAAGTAGAATTCGTGAAGATTTACTTTGAGTGGTAGGTTACAGAAATTATAAATTTCATTTTTGTGTTGGTCACACGTAGTAAACCACTTTAAACGCCTGTGGTCAAAGGTAGTTGGGATTATGACGTACGCTTAAGAATAGGCGGATGCTTACACAAGTCTTCCCTACGAAAAGAAATATGCATAATAGGTGGGCCTGTAGTATTTCCCCAGCGTCCCATTATGGTAAATTCATCATCTGTTAGCCGACGGAACACGGTAAGATTGAAAACCACTGTCACTTTTCTGTTGTTTCGCTTGTCAGTGAAAAATCGACCCCCGCAATTTGCGGTTTTGTATCATTTTAAATGAACACAATGCAACGATTCGCTTGATTGCGCGATAGGGGGTTTGGCCGGCCGAGTCGCTGTGCTGAAAACCCTTTTGGAATGCCAACGTTGAAACAAACACAAAAGACACAGTCAATTCGGCATTAGAATCACCATTTTCTTAATATCTAACGACCTGATTATCGCGTTATCACTGCGGTGGGTCCCACTTTGTCATCCGTAGGAGGTCTCGCCTAACCGGTCGACTTGGGCCAACGCAATAATCCTTTTCAAAATGAAACACTAGCGTACGGGATCTTGGGAGAAGGGAGCAGTTTTCTGAAAAACGGAAGAGTGTGTGCACAGGAAGAGGCTATTGTTGGGTCGGAAACTCGTCAATAAAGCGGTTAAAGCGTTGCTGATTAAGATTAGAGCTCGCTTGTATGGCTGTGTTGTTCGAAAGGGTGTACAGGTGGAGGGGGCGATTCGAAAAACGGTGACATGTGGAATTGAATAGGGGTTGGTCTCGTGATGTGCTTCGATTAAATTGATGACCGCCTCATCCCCGTTAGGTTTACCTGTAAAGACACGTCTCTATTACCTTTGGCCATTGTGACAAATAGCGGGTGAAACATTTTTCTCCTGCACGCAAAGTTCGGGCGATTAGTTATTCCCTGGACGATCATCATGACGTGCTGGCTACGCGAAAACACACGTAGTTGCTCTAAACTACCCGCGTGTGCTGATAAACAACCCGCACGTGGTTTACTCGCAAAATCCTATTAGTTAATGGAACACGCAAGAAACACATTCGGCAGCCCAGACAACTCTGTAGTCTTGGTAGTCTAATTGTGTGCGCTTTTCAGTCGAAGCTCAGATACCGTTAGGTTACACAATCCGGATGCGACACATGTCCTCCTTTGGTACACGCTTGCCACGTGGTTCCCGCCATTCGCGAGTTGACAGGTACGCCATCTGATCTTTTCATCAACTTCTGAGAAGAAACCATTACCGCTATTTTTCAGCTCTTTTACAGCTCCTTTCTCTGGGTGAAGTGAAAAGAACGTGACGATGAGTGACAAATTCTGTGAAAATGTAGTGAATTTAATGACGTTGCAGTAAATCAGTATTAATTCACTGACGTTCTAAATATTTCCAAATAGGTGAGAAATATAAAAATATTTGCAAATATACATAAATTAGGATGTACAAACTATGAAATACAAAATAGGTTAAATACAAAATACATGAAATACAGACTATGAAGTACAAAATATATGAAATTCCAAATATAATATAAGAAATAGAAAAATAGGAAGTAAAACAAGGTTATTAAAAAAAATATTATAAATGGAAATGCAGTAAAATATAATATATATAAATAAAGTAAATATAGTAAAAGGAAAATTGGAAACATCCAAAAACCAAGACTTAAAGGAATAAGAGACATGTATTTTTCAACTGTGTATGGCTAAATAGACCCAGAGCAATATTACTTAGAGAACTTTCCAAACACAAAATCTACTTCAACGCCGAAGCGTTCCTAACAAACCCAAAAATTTTCCCAGCTATTAACATCTTTCTAAATGACATGAAAAAGATAAATAACCAAGATAGAGCCTTACTCTAAAATATACAAAAAAGGACCAATTGTTACCCAATACTCAACGAAAATACTCTTATGTATGTAGAATTACAAGCAGGCAAAGAGCTATGCTCACGCCGATATATTAAAAAAAAAGAGTCACCATATGGGAAGCGTAATACTCGTCCACATTTTTTGAAGTTCTGGTAACATTTAGCAATGTTCGCTATGATTACATAGCAAGGATGCCTGTCGTGAAGGAAAACGACACATTGATCGCGTGTTTTGCCAACGACATAAATTGATTACGGCCGTTTTTGGTTTCGTTCTCTATCCTTGAGTTCATGGTCTATTTGCGTATGGAATCGTTTTCACTTTAAGTTACGTTGTTTATTCAACTCGTCTCCATTCAATGTAAGGGAGACAATGAGCAATGCTCGCATCAAGCGGAAAATGTAACGGCAAAAATCTAATTCAATGACGAAATTAATCGATGTTTGTGACTTATCATTCAACAAGAATATAAGTTAAGAAAATTTATATCTGCAATAAATTGAGGGAAATAAGGATATGGCGGCTAGGTTGAGCTAGAGTTCCTCCTACGAAGCAGTGAACCGGAGGTTAAAACTCAAAAACCTTTGTTAGGTTGTCCCTACACATATGAAAGCGCGTGATTGCGGTTTCAATCTAAGGCACATACAAGTTGTAAATCTTTTGAGACCACACAAAAGGTTCTTACAAGCTTTCGGGGTTTTCAAATTGTTATTGGCGCAGGCGGTGCGAATCCTTGTTTGTGCGTTTGTCGTGGCTGCCATGAAATTTTATGAAGCATCATACTAAAAGGAAACTGATCTTGGGTTTATCCGGTATTGGCCCACCATATTTTCTCTACTGACAAGGAAACCGAAACGAAAGCAAAAAATAATCTCAGAGTTGATTACGCTTACGCTCCGCAGACCACAAATCGACGCCCATTACTGCAACGTCGTCCCATACCATGCCAGGAAAAAAAAACTCGAGGAAAATAGGCATGTCACGCTATACTAGTCCAAGTTGCCTTTCCCAACTCCTTTTACCAAGACAACAGCAAATCCATAACGAGAGCGAATGAAATTCGGTGATTTTCAAGCCCGGACCACCACCCGTGTTTTAATCACGATGGAGTTGAAAATTACTCATCCTTTAAAAGTATAGGTTCGCTTTTCAATTGGGTGTTTTGGTGTCCTTTTTAGTTCAGTCTCATTCATTCCCCTCTCAGCCTTCTTCTCTTTTTTTTCTTTCTTTTTTTGGTATTGCTCGTTCTGCCGAAGTGATTCATTCTGAACACATTGTGAGCGAAACTTCCGTCGCTTTAGAAACCAGAAACAATAGCCATGTTGGAGCATAACAACATCTTCCTGCCGGTGAATGACATGCATAACGATTAGTCCCCTTTTATGAATTTGACGCTTAATCGGCATCTCAATTACAACCTAACGGCCTATAGCATATCACTTGCGCACCCCGACGAGTTTCTTTTCTTTTAGGCTTGACGAGACAATCTTCGAAGTCATTCACTAAAAAGGCTTCTAAAGTGTCCCTGAAGAAAAGCGTTTAAAAAAAAGGAGCTTTAGGTTACCAAGCTGACGTGTTTGGTGGGCGCCCACTGCGGAAGTAAGGTGAAAAATCACTTTGTATAGCCACTTTAAAGCTTTTTTATTGTTGATTATATTTTCTAAAAAATCAAAAAACGCCCTTCCGGAAACTTGACTTGCTGTTCTCCTCCTGGTGCTTCCCATCTCCTTCACGTAAGGTGAAAAACATTGGGTGAGCAGTTGAACCTCTTACCATTGGGTGAGTTTGATACTTTCCCATGGTATAAATAAAGACACGCATATTAAAGAACGTAACAATGAAACTTCCTTAAGCATTGCAAGTAGTAAACGTGTCAGTGGCACGCAAAGTATGACTCCGGGTTCTTCTAAGATTAATCCTTGGATTTTATGCTAAAAGGATGTCTTATACAGTTCAAAATATTAATGGGCGGCAAAAATAAGGGATTTTAACGCCCAGAGCACCGTTTTTATCACGCATCCACTTTTCTTATTAAGCAACTTGGGGAGTTTATTCGGCTTTGAAGACGGGTGAAAAGAAAAAAAGGTTGAATTTCTTGAAATGACAAGTATAATTCTTGAGCCTTGTTTGATTTGTTGCCAACAAAATCGCTGCGTGAAAAGATCGCAGTGGAAGACGGAGATTGACTTTTATACAACGGCGGCATGCGCAACCACCGGCCCCCTATCAGTTTATATCGAACTTTGAAATCCGAAACACAACGCGAGAATGTGAGCGAAAGAGATAAAAACGTGTAATAAAGTCAAAGGAATTGTCAAGCCACACCTTGTGAAAACGTACAACCATTGTAAGTCCTTTCTTCGACCTTTTGTGCATTATAATCCACAGTTTACCCCCCAAAAAAATCATTCCTGAAAATCTCAAGTAAGCTGTAATCTTGGGTAAATAGACATTTTCTTTTACCTTTGAAAGCACACTGAAAGTAAAAAGTTTGTTAATTCCACTGCTCATTGGACAGCTATCAAGGTGACTTTTTTTAACGTGCAGCTAAGGTAATATGCTTTGTGTTGCTTTAAAGAAAATTGCGTAAATTAGACAGACGTAAACTGCACGAATTCATCTACGAGCAGGTAGGTATGAATATGTTTTCAGAGAAATAATTGGCTTCAAATGCACTTTAAAGCATTTGATTATCATGCTAGCCTACTTATGATTGTTGAACTGTTTCTACATTCCTTCTCTGTCTAATTTAGTATTTCCTTTCCCTGAAGCGCCATTTGAAATCTACGCGGGTGATCTCAAGATTTCCAAAGGTTTCATAATGTTTGATTAGGCGAAGATTGAAGCTACACATTTTCGGGGTCATTAAGTGGCCGGAAAGTTTCAGGGTGTTATAAGTGTCTTTGGAGAGCATTCAAATCTCTCTTTTTTTCCAAGCGGCTTTCATTTTTGCCTTCGTTTCATTTCTCTCTTTGTCCTTTTATACCTTTTTATTTCAAATCTACCTGTGTTGTGGCGTGGTGAGGAGTGCAAGAAAGTGGGAGAGAGCGACTCTTCATTAAGAACACTAAGGATTCCGACACTAATCCATTACGACTGCCATTCCATTTGCTGCCAACCCCCAAACACCTGGGACATATTTTGCCCTCAGGTGCAAGCTTTTAACTCGCCGCTTTGTAATAGCAATGTAATGTTAAAATTACTCGGGACTCAAAGGTTTAACTGCAAACGTTCTCCCTCTCTTTTAAATGATAACCTTTTCTATCCCTTTTATTCGTGTTTTCTTTTTTCATTAATAAGGAAGTTTCGACAATCTTGCCAGCAATCGCATTTAGACAGTCTTTCTTCTAATATTGTACTGTTGTACATTTCTTTACAGTTTTAATTAGCAGATGTGTTTCTCCCTGACCATTTCAGTTTTTGTGTTTATTGCTGTTTTCACCTTTATTTTTATTTATATCGTTCGATTTCTGATTTAATTTTCATGATTTATTTTCTAGTTTGGGTCTAAAATTAGCATTTTAATATTACAAATAATGCTCGGGTTTTCCTACCCGGTATTGAAAATTGATTGAAAAAGGAGTGAAGTGGTACAATATGTGATGGAATGAAGGTGTGGAGGGAGGATGTTGAGAAAATAACATTTGTTTAAGTCATGAAGGCTATGAAATTAAGGATGAAAAACGGAGGTGGAAGTTGGATGTGCGTAGGGGGAGAGAGATGAGGGAGGAGTTTCGGGCAGGTTTCCGACGTTTGGTGTGTATGTGTGTGCGTATGTGTGTAGCCTATCTCTGTGTTGGTTTGCATATATAGGTGATGGATGGCCTAGCAGGGGTTAAAACGCCGCGGCATGTCAATATGCAAATTCAATTCTGAAGAGGTGTGAAAGATTGTCATGACAAGTACTACACACCAAGGTGTTCAATATGCTAACATTCCATATGGTGCTTCTTGAAGGTCCCCACCGCGATTTACAATGCAAGCTTTGTTGGGGAAAATTCTTTTCAAAAGCACTCGTATTCATGTCCTCTTTTATTTTCGTTAAGTCCCAATACGAACCGCTCCCTTAACAAGGGAACGATTTAATCAATAATAATTTTGGCCTTCCTTCGGAATTTCTATTTTCGCTTCTCCCAACCTCCTTTATCTCGAACATTATTCAAACTCTGCCAACCTCTGTGATATTTCTGTAATTTATTCCCCTTAAGTCGACAACATTAGCACGGTAAGGATTTCATCAAATAATTCCTTTCATTCTGATAAAAATACTGTTGCCGTGTTTTCTAATTTTACAGTTACGTTACTTTAAGTATAGTTACACTAACATTTTTTTAAAGTTTCGCAAATTGAAAAGCGCTTTTATCGCAATGCCGTAAATTGCAACACTATAAAAGGACATAGAAATATTTCTAGGGTACAAAAAGATTCCAAGAAGTGGCCTTTAAAACCGAAAGATCAATAAGTATCATTCTTTGAGTGTTAGACGTGAAGTATTTAATACGTGACTAAGAAAGGGAAAATTAAAGTCAGTGTCGAAAAGTGATGGCTGAATTATTTCCAAGGCCGTCGAATCTCGCGTGTTTTCCGTACGAAAAACGTTACAGTACCTTTGATTAACACGTAGGTTACATGGCGCGTGTAGTGTACCCGTGTTATTACGGCAAGGGTCCAGTGTTTTTACGACATCGTAGTCCAACTGTAACATTGGTTTTTGTTTCTCCGGGGTTGACCAGCTGGGTTTATGTGTTGACCTTTGGCCTTGTTCCCTGGCAAACATTAGTGTACCTGGTGAATGTGCATATGTAATGATGGGTCTTCAACTGGACGACCACATACACATTCAAGGCGAAAAAAAAGACGCTCAGTTATTCCCCAATGTCTGTCTCGTAAAAAGACACCAGCACCGCCACAGAAACAGTCATATAAGCTGTGAAGCGAGTTCCCATTTCCTATAGAACAGTTTTTGCTCCAGGATACAAGCAACAGGACAGCAGTCTACGAGCTTTGAGGCTAAATCAATGAAAACGAGCACTATTGCTTCGACTCGAGCCTTGTATAACCTCGTATTGTTCACGACACGTCTCTATGTCCCTGTCTTTGATCCATCCAAGAGCCTACTCTTTATCGTGGGGAGGAGGGGTGGGGGGTGTACGTGTGCTGAACATACAACATCATAAAATGTCACCGACTGACGTGATCACTGGTCAGCAAGCTTTTGTTCTTCTTCGAGCTATCGTTTTTAATCCCCCCCTTTTCCCTTGCTTTCGGGGAATGACGTGAACACCTTCGGTCCATGACTTGTTTTCGGTATGCATATATATGACAGGGACAGGACCGTTTTATGGGCCTTTTTATCCCAATCTACCCCCACCGAAAGGGTTGAAAATGTGTACTGTACTGTAGATACTGTGAGTGTGTGCATGTGTTCCAGGTGGACGGACAGGTTGGGAGCTTTTAATGACACCAACACGAGGTGTCCCGTAACTTAGGCTACAAAAGAGAAACCGCAGTTACACTATAAAATACACATTAAATTCAAAACCCGGGGCTAGGCAGCAATAAGAACAAAAACCCGAAGCTATATAGCCAACAAGACATATTGATTCCTTTTATGTTCATTAACCGCAGACCCGTCCTAACACACTCCTTTGCCGGCCTTTGTACGTTTAGCGTGATGGTATTGTTCCTCGCATTAGGGGGTGCGAATACCCGTGGAATTCAAAGTCCTAATTCTAAAGTAAACCTTATGGTGAAATCAAGTAAGGAAATGCATTATTGGGCGACTAAAAAAAGAGGACCAAATTTTCTCTGCTCCATGGTCGAAGTGAACGAAAATAATAAGATTCTTTTTTTTTTATTTAGTGAGTTTTGTGTTATGGTTATGTTTTAATGTAAAGGGAAGTTTAGCTGTAGTAATTTTCAGATTGTAACGCAGTGGGATATCATAAAGTTTAAAGCAATGCATGGCGCTAATAAACCGGAATGTGGACAAGAAACTTGGCGTTAGAAGTTCGTCATTGACGGCGACTTTCGTCTGTTTTGTCAAAGCATAAATTGTTTAACATTTGCATAGTTAGACATTTGTAATCAATAAACCATCGCTCGGTTATGTAAAAAATAACGCAGACGGAGTTAGCCAAGCACGCTATTCAGTACTTGTTGCGAACAACCTCCATTGGAGTGCATATTAATGAGTTTCTCGTAATGAACATTTCGGCTTTCGCAGTTTCGTATATACTGTAAGTTATTGCTGAAATTCTAACGTGTCTGCGTGAATAGTACTTGTTTGGAACAAAACTTCATTTATCCATGTCCGGTTCAATACTAAAACTTACAGGCAAATTTAAGTGACTTTATGCGCAAATAGAAACTTTGAACGTTAACTATTCCTTTTCGCGGCGTGAAGAAATTGTTATTATTACTGGAGCCTTTATTCGCTTTCATTTTTATGAAGTTTGTAGCATCTCACTGCTAAATAGATCGCCACAGACTTTGCGGAACTTGACAAAAATGAATTGCACAGACCGCTTTAATTTTGACTTCTGTGTATATTAGGGGCTCAATTAACGAAGAGTTCTCTTTCAAGTATACCTTCTAGAACAAAGAAATAGCATGACATCCAAGAAACTAAAAGTGAATGAAGAACAGATGTTGCTTCCAAGAAACAGATGCCTTTAAACAAATAAAGGTAGTAAACTGTTTGAAAAACGCAAAACGACTAATTTAGGTTCCTGGAGCTTCTTTTCGGCTTGAAAACGCTTTTCGATTTGTCCATAAATCTTGTCCAAAGTCGCAATCTCTCCCAAGTATTGATTGGAATTCCTAGGACCTAACCGGGCATGAACCAATTTTTTCCCCCGTAACGCTCCTAAACGAAGGTAAAAAGTGCCCCCTTCAAAAAATCTCTTGCAATCCATCTGTAAAACCAGTTTCGCATTTATTCCTCAAACTTGTGAAACAACGATCCTCCCCATTAAGTTACCTTTTTCCTCCCATCTCACCCTCACCCCCCACACCTAAACAGTTTTGTATATTTCTCCTTGCCCCCCAAATCCCTTTTAATAACCACAACACCTGTGTATCCCTAGCAATGCACAGCCAATTGCCCAAAAGTTAGCATACTCTCAAGGTGGTGGTTAAATTCGATCGGCCCTGTTTTCAGTGCCTTCCAGGCTTCACCTTTTACTTCAGCCCTCTCCTTACGATCACCAAAAGGCAAAAATGCCGCGCGTGAACAAGAAGAAGAAGAGCCCAGGTGAAGATGAAGGCGTTTCTCTATTTTTCGTTTCTCCTCCAAAATCCGTGAAGAATTTCTGCGGTAGGTCTTGTTTCAGCACAAAAGCCTCAACTATTATCTCAATGGTCTGTTTCTCTCACTTCTCTGTCCGCTTCTACCCACCCTTCCCTCCCCCTTTCCCCCCCAATCCCAATCCTCAGCATACACAGCCTCACCCTTCAGAAATTCGGGACGGTTTTTCGTTTTGTATGATTAGAAGGCATGGCCAGTTCCAACTTTTTTTTTGTTGTGTCCAAGTGCCGGCTTTTTTCTTTATTTATCTGCTCTCCCTCCTTTGGGGGTAATAAAAATTTAGCCCAGGTGTAAGAGGAGGCCCCGAGCTTGGAGCAAGAGCAGAGCGAAGGAGAGAAAAGTAGGAGGAGTTTGGTGTAAAAAAAGTAACAAGCCGGAGCTCGGATTTTTGTGAAAGGTTTTTGATACGGCCCAAATGGCGTGTAACAAGGAAATCCATGTGGGTCTGTGGGCGGTCTGCGTTGGTTGCGGCACGCGGGTTGAAAAACGTAACCTTTGCTCCTCAAGTACCATAAACTACCAGCCAATCGCTAGGTTTCTGATTAGGCTGTATTTACCACTTTAACCTCTCTTGATCCCACGTGTAAGGCCCCGGCATTGTGAAAGAAACATCGGAGATGTGAGTAGTATAGCTATTTCATTAAGAGAGATTTGAACCGTTGGATTCGATCTTTTCGCTGCGAGCACTTTGACGGGTAGCATGGCTTGTGTCCAAGAACAACGTATTATGGTGTGATACGCCCTTGATTCACCTTTTAATTGAAGTTATTTATTTTTTTGCGCAGATCACTAGTTAAGAAATAGATCGTGTTCGGAAGCGCGGAGCCCTAAAAGCTTCTATGTAAGGCCACAAGCTTTCTAGTGAATGAACCGTTGAGCCCAATGGATGTTAGTTTTTGCTCGGAGTGCTCGTACCGCACGTGGATGCAAAAAGTACTGGGCTGTACTCTGTTAAAGGGAATGCGCTTCGTTCTAAGTTCGTCTTGTCACGTTAAGCTGGCCAAACAAGTTCTGTCAAACTGAATTGTAAACTTCCTACGCATAGAGACTGATTTCGTGCAGTAGGCTGGGCTTGTACATGTACGATTGTAATTGGGTCCAGGGGAGTTTAAAAGATTATGAAGTCGTTCGATTTGCGCCCAAATACATAAAGTATTCAGTTTTAGGATGAATAAGCCGTGGATTATTTATTTACTTTTTATTTTTACGAGAATGTTGCTTTATTCTGTACAAAATTGGTCATGTACAATATTGGTCATGTACAATATTGGTCATGCTTTAATCGTTACATTTGTGTTCGTATACTTTTTTTATGTTTTTCAAGATTATTTTTTATTCATTTTTTTAAAGTAATGAATTCTTCAGCGTATTTTGCGCTCAAAAATGAGCTGTGATGAGAAAAAGACAGATTTAGAAAGACTAGATAAGCATTAGTATTGTGATAGTGTTTTAGGTAATCTGACGCAAACTGTTCAAGAAAAACATTACAGATTCCTTCAATTTGTTTACGGAGCGAACTTAGCTCGTTACCGAGTCTACAGATTTTAAAGTCGCTATAGACTGATTGTTTCTTACCGTCTATCTTTGTAATTTCCATCTTGGATGGAAATTAGAAAGAAGATTGAAGGGATTGATTGGAAGGTTTTCCCCGCCTTTGCAGGTGACAAAGGGGAACTGCTGAAATGGCTGCGACTGTCGGGAACCATTTTCCAAGATAGGGGACGTTACACGCTCAAAGGTAGTGCTGAACAGTCCGTCAATTAAAGTTCGGATTGTTGCGAGTTGCGACTGTTGCGAGTGTTGTGTAGTGTTCGAAAGCGACGCATTTGCGCGTTTCTTACTCTGCGCAATCACAAGACTGTCGTAAGGATTTATTTTGCAGCTTAATTGAATCAGTAGAGATAATTCTGCCACCTACGCTGCACTATAAGTGTAGGCCGAATCAACGTGTATAGACGTGTACGTTGACTTGATGTTCATAATAGTTGCACGAGCATGTCTGATAGAACACAATTGGTGTTACAGTAATAGCAATGTGCCTCACCAGGGTGGCTCGTTAGGGTTATTCCAGCAGGGTCTTGAAAATTCTCGGAAGCCAACTCTCTTTAAGCGTGAATAAGCAGTCGAAAATTAAAAACGCCAAGGTTTGTTAGTGTGATCAGTGTCGGTTTCAAGTGTGTACCAGCCGGCCGGAAACGAATTAGTAACTAATTACACGTTTCTGGTTCTCTTTTTCTTGAAACCATCTTTTTTGTACTCTACATGAAAATTGTGTGGCCCCCCAAATACTTTTCAACGTTTTATTTCATTATTTCTTTCTTTTACCCTTATCAAAGCCCTTGCGCGGCGTGGTAGTGGAGCAATTAAAGGGGGGGGGGGAAGGTGGTGGTAGGGTGGAATACAATTGCTACCAAGTCCAATTGGCGTTTAAATTCCCAATTTCTCTGTGCCTTGGTGGTCTACGATGGCACCCTTTATCTCGTTCTCTTTCATAGTTCATAATAATCGCTATAAAAATAAGTTGCTTCACGAAAAGCTCGGCAATCATAAGCGCAAAAGGGGGGTTCGAGAGGGTTCGGTTGGGTTGGCGTGTGCATGGATCTCACCCAAGAGGCCAAGATGTCAGTAGGATAATCATTCCTCCTCTATACTTTGAAAAAAGGGGTGGGCTTTCAAATGAAAACTTTTTTCTTGCCTTGTCTAATAGGAAAAAGGGCCCAAAGGGTCAAAGAATCAAATGTCGGCATTCTCTAGGCGTACGACCTCATCTTTTCGCCCTCAAATCAAGTCAACATTGGACACGCTCGCACCCTCTCGGGCTGTTTTAACTTTTGCCTCCCGAGTTCCATCCATCAAAAGATCCAACATGGCGGTTTTCTGCTAGTATCCCCGGTCCCTTCCACCGAACGAACCGAGGAAAAATATATAAAAACCGCAGTATTGAGACAAGAGAAAAAGAAGCCAATCTTATCTTACTTGTGCACGTGTACGAAATTCTTTCGCAGTGAACGAAAAGGAAAACTAAATACCTTCTATTACCTGGACCCGTGTGTACACGCAACAAGTGCGGCCTGACATGCCACCATTAAGCTGATAGGAAATTGCTCGTTCACGTGTTGGTATTTTAGTAGGGGGCTGACTGAAAAATCTCGCATTTTTTTGTTCTTTGGTAAAGAATGGCAGCGTTTAAAAAAGATTCTCGAACTTTACTGAGAGGGAAGCAGCCAGGGAAGGGAGGGTGGAAAGGGTTAAACGAAGCCTTTGATCGCGAGAGCCAAAGCTATTATTAATGCAGCTTGACACCGGAAGTCGGACGCGGCGACAGGTTTTTGTCCCACTATTGGCTTATATAGCGTGTGTAGCCCCCCTGTACCCCGTTCTCCCATTATGGTTTGCATTAGAACATTAAAGCGAACAGAGAAAGAGTTATAGCGCCGACACCTGTCCACGTTCGTCAACGAACGGAAAGGGATACCCAACAACCAAGTCGGTTCCTTGTCCATATGTGTATGCATGGGTGGTGTGTACGTGTATCATAGTGGATTGCTCGGTACCGTGCTGGGTGTACCCCCCACCTCGTTGGGGAGTTTTTATGAGATGCATATTCATTTTTGGTTAATGTAAGCAGACTTATTGAGCTTACCTGCTGGGGCTCAAACTTGGTACACGTGCTATCCCTTGTTCGAATCAATAAATGAAAAAAAAATAATTTGAAACACACCTCGGGTTGGGGTAGGTTAAAGGGGTAATATTGTGACAGCCGACTGGGGAGAACTTCGTTTAGCTCAAGCGCTACAAATATGGAAATTATGTTTTTGAGGGAAAAATACCAGCATGGGAAGCAGTGTGCTTTCGTTTTGTAATTATTTTTCCGATATTCGAACTACACTAATAGCCATAGTGGGCCTAATAGTGACCCTACGAATTGTAATAGCAAGCGAACTAATTTTCGTGGAGCTATGTTCAGAGTTTTATCATACTTTGCTGCTATGTTGTATACAACTGCTATAGCTTGCAAGTAACATCTTGGATGTATAAAGCTTTAAAATGTTGTAAGCTTCTCACAGTAAAGGACAGGTCCGAAATGAATCCAGGTTGTCAACATAGGGATGTATTTAAAAAAAATTATCTAGAAGTTTAGTAATGTGTCACGGAAAGGGCGGGGAGTTGTTCGTAGTGATGAAACCGTTTCGTGGGTTTAGGGCAACATAGCTGGCTATTTTTGATATTCGTTTTATCAATGTAATCAATGTTATCGTTCGTTATGCAATGTAATCAATGTTATGTAATCAATGTTATGATTCGTTTCGTGTTATCAATGTAAGGAAAGGTTTCAACGATGTAAAGAAGTTCAAGGAGCTGAACTTACTGAATACTTGTCTCGGTTGGTGAAACCGAAAGACTCATACTTATACATCGGTATGTAATTACATGAATAACCGTTTTTATGTAAGTAACAGAGGTACTGAATTTCGATGTTTCATTCCCGCAACTGCGAGGTTTAAATTTGTGCTCATTTAATTTTGTTAACGTTACTGAACGCCATCTACCGGGATTGCTATAAAATAGCAGGGACGGACACCCTTCTGCTAGAATGCTTGTTTTGATTCGCGGAAGCATGTTGCTTCCGTGCCGGATGTAAATTGTGTGATTTTTTTCTGTCCATTGGGGCATTTGATGGAATTTGATTGACCCAAATCTGTGGAATGCGACGTTTTTCGTAGTGATTAGCAATGTGTATTTACATTATCTGCGCGTGTTTGCTCATCTTGTGACAAATAATTTAGAGCTTGTGTTTATTTTGTGAGTGGTTAATAACACATCTTTACTTTCTTAGTTGATCGATTTAGAAACTGGTTGTCTTGGATTAGTTAACCATGCATGCGCAAGAATGAACATGCACTTCTCTGAAATTAACGGCAGCTGGCAGTGATTCAGCAGCACGGAGTGTCCAAGAAGTGTACTTTAGAGGCATGTTTACAGTTCATTCGACTATTTCTCATTTGGTAACGTAAGTAGTGCTCTATAGTGCTCATCGGTGATTTTTTGCTTGGAAAGGTTTGGAAAACCGCCTGCGTTTGGACAGCGTGTTTCACCCATTCTTTCATTCTACTTTGGTGAGATTGGGAAGGTTCTTCATAATTGATTGTGAGGATTATAATCTTCGAAGGTTCGTCAAAAACTTGCTTAAGCTTTTTGTTGAGTATATTCAACAATCCATTCATAGTTATATCTTTATTCCCTTGGTAGATATTCTATATTTTGTTTTACCTTAGCTCTAGACATTGTAAACGTCTACAACTTTCTCAAAAGGTTTTGGTTGTCTTTTTCATTCGGTGTTTGTTACGTCCACGAAATTAAATTTACATTATAGACAAATTTAATCATGCATGAATGTTTAGTGGTGAATGACGTATGACTCAACTGAGGCGATGTCGTTCACTTGCTGGATAGCTGATACTTCGCTTTTCTACATGGTCGTCGTTGGCAAACGTTCTTGGAACTTTAAAAATTCCATTCGGGGGGTCTGTGTTTTCCTTGGGTGCGCACTTTACTCTGGGTTTTAGTCACTTAGCTAGTTATTCGTCTCATATTTAACCCCGTAACGTTTTTCAAGACAATAGAAAATGAACAGAAGTTAAGAAAATACGCGTAGCAAGATTTTTATTTCCTTTGAGGTTACGAATCAAAGTGTACCTTTTTCAAACACAGCGCGAGTTTTTTTTTAAGAATTTTCAACTTTTTGTACAGCTCCCCGTAGAACAATTTTGTGCCATATTTAAGTGTTTTTTAAACTCTTTGGGCTTGGAAGAAAGAAGAAAGAACGATAAGACAGTTTCTTTTGGCAGTGAACATGGAAAAACTTTCAGTTGTAGCTCTTGGGTCTAGTTCTTTGAGTTCTTTCACTGTTTTCGTTATTTAAGGTCATCTTTACCTTTTTTGAAGTTTCGAGAAGTTTTTAAAAGAAAATGGAGGATACCACGGTATGTATAATGCTGATTTGAGTGATTTCTTAGTAAAAGGGGGTGCTCTCTAATCAGTTGCTAAACCTGAAATTTGACAAAGTTGTTTGAGTTTTGATCCGCTAAAGTAATGCGAAAGAAAGAAAAATTGAGTTGACCAGAGGGAGAAAAATAATTACACCATAACAATACCTACCGTATTCCTATTTTCAAGGGGGAGGCAGGCTTAACGAGATGAAAGTTTGTATGATTTTTGTGTCCCTTTCCATACCGCTGTGAACAGTAACGCAAGTCCTTTTCGCCAAGATTTAGAAAACAATACGGAAAGAATATATAAACTTTGTTCGCGTGTATTCATTTGTATTTTTGGTGTGTCCTTGATTTAATACTACATGCAACTCTCAAGAAACCATCGTGAAACTTATTATTTTTCGTGCTTAAGTCTTTATTTCTAATAAAAAAACGAATGACGCCGTGTATATGGGAATCATGTTAACTGTCGTAAAGAAAAAAAATACACCTGAAAAAAAACAAGGGAAACAAATACATACCTGACTTAAACACCTTGTGCATTTGGCTTCATTTGGTATTTCGTCTTTTACTTTAGCGATTATTTGTCTAATATTACTTGATCTACAGCCTGATTATTCTTATGCTATATATCATACAGCGGTTTAGGAAACGTTTGCATGTAACGCTTTTCTTTTGTCAAATAAAGAGACTTTTTCCTATACTTATTATTAAACAAATGGCAGACTGGTCTAAGCGCCTAGCAGCGCGATCGAAAGGTCGCAGGTACAAATCCCGCTGGGGTCTCCTCATTTTATATATAAAAAAAAAGAAAAATAGACGATATAGTCCTTACTCCTCCATCCTTCTCAAATCCGAGTTTCTCCCTGGTTCGGTTCCTATCTATCGTGCTTACATCTGTCCAGGTCTGGAGTACCAAATAGTTCGGGAAACCGAGCTGTGTGGGAAACAGGTTGGTAGGACAGGAGCGAGCACGAGGGATAGGAACAGGGCTAAGGGAGGAGCAAGGAAGGGAAGGAAGGTGGAGTAAAAGTTTTTCATGTTTTCTGAAGGGTTCCCTTTGCTCAACATTGTTTCTTATGGGAAATAACCCAGAAAAGGCCTTTCCAGCTCGGAAACGTAACCACGCCCACTTTTTTCGAATTTCACCAATGGAAAGCCGGGATTCTCAACGGGTAGTCGCTGTTTTAGGCGGGGATTTGAAAAATACGAAATTTTTGGGTACCGAAGTAATTGAAAAATGCCACAAAATATAGCACATTCCGGGTAAACAAAATATATATATTTGGCGTACAATTTTTGGCATAGGATATAGGCATTTCGGAGGTGTCTCGTGCAAGTTAACGCAGATTTCAGAGAGAAACGCTCACAAAAAGAGGGGGGAAATGGGACAGAACGTTTTAAGGCACGTTCGAATCAGCGTTCTTGTATTGAAAAATACGCTTATGAAGTAAATAATTATTCTTCAGGTTTACACAGACAAAATAGCGTTTTACTCCTCTGATCAATGTTTAAAACTAATATATTTTCAAGCTTTCCACTGGGGATAATAAAGTTCCAAAGATCTGGTCAACAATCATTTCGGCTGTTTGTTTGGCTTTAAATTTCATTCGTATTTGTCAAGCCTTTCTAGAATTACTATTTAGTATTGCTAAATGAGGACATCAAGTTATGATTTGCAATCCGCGAAATATTGGTCAATATGCGACATGGTCGTAACTATACTGAAAAAATTGCGACTTCCTCGCTTTCCGAACACCATGGAGAATGAATAGTTCATTTGTGTAATATTTACTTCCTCGCACCAGTGCCGGTAAACATATGATAAGAGATGTCCCAAAAACTTAAGAAACTTGCCAGATTTTTCTTTGTAAAGGAAATCCGCAGAAAATGCTGCTTTTTTTCAGAACTTCGAACGACCGGAAGCTCGCCTGATAAAACCGCAAATTTTCAGGCCATCTGTATCGCACGCAGGGGCGTAGGTGGTTAACACAAATTCAGCTTAGTTGTGAAGCACTATTTAATAAACCAAACTGTTTTGTAATCAAATTCCTATACATGTAAAAAAGCTTCGCTAGTCTGTATACAAAACAATCACATTTCACAGAGTAAAACCTATCTACATTCATCAATAGTCTAAACTAGTCGTCATTCACAATACGCTTCTCCGGAAATTTGAAACACCCATTTTTTGTACCATTCCACCTTTTTCAAAAGAGAAAAAAATACAACTTATTCGTCAGGCTTTTTGTCGTCCTCTGGAGTAGTGGGACGGGAACTTTGCCGGAACTTTTCATCCAAGTAACCAGGAACCTGGCAAAGAGAAATAAAAATTTCAGTTTCACGACTCAACTCACCCATTACCAAATAATACTTTTCGAAACAATAATTTTTAAGAGAAAAAGAAAATTACAGTAGGTTTTGGACGGTGTGTATCCACAGCTGGTATAGGGATTTTAAACATCTCCATTTTGCACCCATAAGCTACAGGGGTCAGTTTAATAACAGTGTGTAGCGGAACTTCAACGTACGGCAAAGCTTCTGCAATGTGAGCACAAAAAGACATTAAGTTCCAACTGAAGACTTCCGCATTAACAAACATACCTCCTTGTTTATCTAAGAAATATGCTAACAAGCAGCGCAAAACTGCTTGATGCCCTACAACTAAAACGTTCTTCTGTCGCTCAAGTTCCATTAACACCGGCTCCAACCGAGCCACGAGATCTTCGTAAGATTCACCACGCGGATACCTGTAGGTGAATTTGTTTGCGTCACGAGATTTGAACTCCTCAGGGAATTTCTCAGCGATTTCTTCGTAAGTCATCTCTTCACATATTCCCTATGAAATAGTTTTATAAAGTTTCTGCGCTTTGCTCTTCTTTACTCATTTTATTTATGTTTTCTTTATTTATTTTGCGACTTACTGCATCGATTTCGTTCAGAGCCTTCCATCGTTCCTGAGGTGCTTCAATGTGTTTTGCAGTTTGAATGGTGCGCTTCATCCACGAGGTCCAAACCTTCAATTCGGGAATATTTTGCCGATGGATGAACTCTGCCAAGGCCACCCCGTATTGTTTGCCTCTTGGCGAGAGATCTGCATCCCCTCCGATCTTGCCCAGGACGTTGAATTCACTTTCACCGTGCTGTTCAAGAAAAACAAAAATATTATGCAAAAACTGCGCAAGGGCTTTGCAACTTTATGACTATAAATCTTACCCGACTGAAGTAAATGGTTCGGGGCAAGATGTGAATGTTCATTAGATAATACACGATACGGCTTTGAATGTGGCCTTCATGTTTATGCACAATCACTTTTTCGCCTGCTCAGGAAAATGAGACACACGTGCATTAGAATAACAACCTTGATATTTGTGCCATTTTACCTGTGTTGAAAATCTTCAAAAAAGACAAATCGGCTTCTTTCACTTCGTCCATGGGTTGATAACGTTCTTCATAATGGTGAATTCGCTTGATAAAATCCTCGGAAACTTTTTCGACAGGTGCATCGCGATAATCGGGACTGTTTACTTTCACTTCCTAATCGTTATCACGCGTTACGAACTCGTCCAACTTTTAAAAAACACGTAGCAGCTCAATCTACCTTGATATTCGTTTCGACTATGGACGGATCGTTGCAAACGGATTCAACGAACATTAATTTGTAATGCATCTTATCTTCAATAATGCTTGAGATCAACCTACGGCGCTCGAACGTAGTATTCGTTGCGTCAAACACCTTCAACGAAACAATATTATCAATTATCAAGGTGAACTTGGGGATAAGGGAGTTTATGGCATACAGCAACTTCACCGCCTGATTCTAACCAGGCGCAAACATCCTCCAAGGCATCCAAACAGCATTTTTCCCTCAGTGCCATCGCTTCTTGGTTGTCTGGCCGGAAAAACTCATGGCTTCTGTACGCTGTGGTAGCTTGACGTCGATACTCGCCCAGATTGAACACTGAAATTCAAAGGTCAATGAAACTTGGACGCAGCTCAGTTCATCAAACTTTACCTTTGGTATTTATGCCAATCCAGTTCAAATAACGCGACAGCTTCTTGGCAATGTACGTTTTCCCCCGCGCAGGTAAACCCACCATGGCGATGACATGGGGCGTGTTAACATAATTGGCGCGTTCTCCTACGAATAGAGATGCAATCAAATCAATGCAATAAGCCCGAATCTAACAAGGACAAGCATCGTGACACAAATAGTTCCCAAAAGTAGGTCACTCAGGAGGCATGCAATCAATACTTGCATGGCCTCACTGTACTAAAAAAGAAGACTCCTCCAAAGTTTAATCCCAGAATAGCGAAGGATTTTAAGTTAAAATGGGTTGAGTTAGTCGTACCAATTCGTATAGATTTGCAACGCTGACGGTGAAAATAGTCTCTGTTGACTGTTTGCATGTTCAGTTGTGAAAGTAGCGTAAAAACCGCTTGGCATCGAGCCCCAAAATTCCTCTATGCGCTCGCGTCTCTTTTACACACTACACACACGTCCAGCTCTTTTCAAGGCTAGTTCAACTTTGAATCTGACGTAGCTCTTGCCTCCCAGTTATACGCAGGACGGACTTGACATCAGACGATTCATTTGGAAACGCAACGTCTATCCTACAGACACGCGACCAGCATAGGCACAATTCAGTCACTTTAGTCCCTTTTGAACTGGTCAACATTAGTGAAGCCTTGGGGACGTTTTTAAATGGACTTGATCGAATTCCCAAAAAGATACGAATCAAAGGTAGACCTCGACCTGCCCAGTCTCGTGTCGCCTCTACCTTGGGCTTTACGGCGAAGGGATTGTAACTCCAGAAAAATACCCCATCAAGGGCCAATGCCCTTTTTGTTTTGAGATCTTACCTAAGTGCCAAATGACGTCACGCTTGGGCCTCTGCCGCTGTAAACTATTCCACAAATTGTCAAAAGCTAAGGAGAGCCAGTGTCGATATTGTCCAGCGTTGTAATCTTCATTGGTCTCTTTCTCGCGGTCTTGGTCATTGCCGGCTCTGTGATTATAGGAAATGAAATATTCAAACGTTGTAAAGAACTTGGGCGGTTGGGAAGGACTTGGCGCCAGTCGAAGACTGGCATCCAAAGTACCGGCACAGCGTTCCGGCATAATCGGAAATCAATGCGAGCTCTTCTGCCAACACAAACTGCACTCTTCACCTCGGGCTCACGACCACCACACTGTTCTTACTCGTTGATTAACCCAAAGGAGAGCACAAGGGTATTCCCCTTGTGCCTATGATGACGTACAACGTATGACTGCACAGCAGAAGGGTTTGCCTTGAGCCCTTTTATACGTAAACGCCGCTAACCCAGACCCTGGGATGCAGTAGGACTGGTAACCACATTCTGTCTACGCGATGACGACAAAAACCGAAGGTCACGTTGCTAGGGAAGCCCTATCATTCAAAATTGCCTTTTCCTCTGAAATCATTCCGAAAGAATAGCCAGACCATCTGAAAAATCCCCATGCTGACTAGATAACCAGAATTCATCAGTCAACAGCGGTTCGGTTCAAGATTCGTTCTCTACTTTCCTTTACAAAATCCTGATTGAACAAGAATCACTTTAACTTGCTAATTTGGACCTTTAAAGGATCAGGGATTGCGATACGCTGAGCTAAGCGCTTTTTCCATATCGGCGAGGGTCCCAAGTTCTCGTCGACCCTGTCAGAAATTGACTTGGAAAGGTTTCACCCCCCCAACCCCCGGAACTGTAAAATAAGCCGTATACGGATATCGAAGAAGCCGAAGCTTTTCACGTGCTTTTGAATTACGTGCAAAAGTTCAGGTACTCGTCGTAAATCGGGAGTCACGCAACAGGATGGGCACAAGTGCCGCAAATTGCTTTAACATAGCATGGCCAGGCTGGGCCAATGGACTCGGTAACTACCATTTTCAACTGAGTGACGTTTTCCCCTTGACTTCCAAGTCCATTGTTAACAGGGTGGGTAAGAACTATAAGGACCAATGCAAAGAGCTCGGCATGAGATATACGGCTGCAAAGCTTTCTCAACCGCTCGGGACAATAAAAGCTGCTAAAACGTGACATCCAACACGTTCGAATTGGTCGGGAAGTGGCAAAAGGAAAAGCTGATGGAACCATGCGATAATGTAGTAGACATGTCTCTCAGCGATCAATGGGCTAAACCCCACACCATACTTTTGGAATGCGTCATTCTTCCCTCGCAAACGTATATAGTTTCCACAGAGCAACAGATGACCCGCTTCTAGAAAAGGTGGCGCGGAAAGGAGAGGAAAACGGACTCTGGCGCAATACTACCCACATTTCGGTACATGTGTTACATCTTGCGTGATATCACGTTCCAGGAGGCAGGTACCGAACGTGATCACCTCATCCTGTATTCCTTTATCTAATCCATCTTTTTACACACTGCCGACTAAATTAAATTGATACACACCGGGAACAGTAATTATAATGATTCTACGACAGCAATCGCCTTTATGACGCAATACACCACTAATAAGTAACTCAAGGTCAAAAACAATGGTTATGTGCCCTAGATTACGTGATTCGCTGAAGTATGAAGTGTATTTGCAAGAATTGACACAAGAAACGATAAAAGGTTCAACGAATTTAATTAGTCCTTTAGTAACGTACTGGCGTGGGTACCGTTATCCCTGTACCTCTTGGAATATAAATAATAATAAAAAATAGTGCAACCAGAAACCCTCAGTAAATTCGGACAGGAGTTTAAGGAATTTTGTAACGTTTTAAAAACAAAGTGTAGCTTAACTGTAAATCTTAGCCGACGAGACTAGGGTGCGGTAGCTTGTGAACAGAAATAACTAACCTGATTGGTTTATTCCTGTTACACGAGACCACAAGTGCTTGCATACGTCAGGAAGTTCGCGAGTAATTGTACCGCAGCTCGTACCGGAAAGGTCCCCGAAAACGTTTGTAACCGGGTAACGCTTTCAGGGTTAGAGATATGTGCACGGCAAGGTGACACATCCTCGCAAGAATCGTAGACTGCACGTCCGCGCACCGACAGAACGTGAGAGAGAAAACGAGCCGGAAAACTCCAACTACCCTTGTTATTACGTTTTTTTTTTCTACAAAGGGAATAGGTCGAATCCTTACCCCATTAACTGTCAACTTACGTGTCCCAAACTGCCTTCAAAAAGTAACAAAAAGCCCCACTTTTCGCACACCCAAGTCCCTGAGGATAGATTCTGGAAATTTTACAGGATTTTTCACCAAAATGGGTTAATATTTTATGTAGGCGAGTCGGTTTTACCCGAAACCATTAGGAACGCATTCTTCGCGTAAACCTCAACTCGCCTGCCGTGACAAAACTGTCCTTTCGTGAGGAAAAGCAATCAAAACGAAAAATTTCCATAAGTAGAAAGAACCCGAATTCTAAGAATCTTTGTAATAATGGTTTTTAGATTTTTCTTCTTCCAATAAACAAAACCTTTAAGTAATTTAAAAACTTTCAACAATCGTGCCGAAATTGTTCTTTGATAAGAAAACTAATCATCGGGAAAAATTCCTAGAAAGTAGAAAGCAACCGACATTCTTTGTTTCAAAGGCTTTTGATAACCTGAGCAATGCCACTCAGCTAGAGCATGAATGCTAAAATTAAAAAGATATTGTCGTGTACGTGTTCCTTTTACGAGACAGAAGTTTATTGGCTATGTGTGAGGCGGGACCACATACGGATCGAACACAGGAGACGAGGTTTTGGCGTTTGTTCTCACCCTCTTGTTTACTGCAGCACCAAGCCAACCTAAAATAACCACCAAGGATTAAACCTCGTTTTTGTTCTTCGCTGTCTCCATTTTTCTATTTATCCCCCCCACCCCCCAACCTTTTAATACGTTCTATTGTATTTACTTTCTCCGGCGGCATCGAGCGACAACGCCAATTGTATAAGTAATAATGCAAATTGCCATCGCCGATTCCGAACTTCAAGGGCTCCAAAAACTCTTTGTTGTCCATTAGATCCAACGCGTTGAAAACATCAAAACCACCCTGCCAATGATGCATAAACAAATAAACGACAGTATGAGAACCTTTCCTGATGCTTTTTCCGTCCCAGTTCCTGACACCCCCCCCCCGCCCTTTTTGCTACCAATTGTTAAATAAGTAAATACTGCAACCGTACCTTCTTCGCTAAAACAAGCGCATCTCCCAAGAGGTCGACCCACGGCGTTCTCGTGGAAACGTTGTAAAAAGAATAAGCCGCCTTCAGGGATTTGTGCGTGGGATGATGCATCACAGTTGAAGGCAACGTATAATAACTGATGAAGTCTGTTCGGGACAGTCAACAAAGTAAAGAAGCCTCTTAATTCAACGCAGCCCTTATAGCATACAGAGTACTATCACACAACAAAAAAATAAATAAAAAAATCGTTTCCTTTACCAGTAAGTTCTCCCTCGCGTTCAACAACGAACGCATCAACAATGCCAGGCCGGGGTACGAACCAGTGTCGAAATTCCTCTTCGGCGAAAACGGGCGCCACATCAAATTTGTTTAGATACTGTAGAATAATCCGACGGAGCCAATTTTTCGTAAGAATTCTGCTTTTAGCTTATACATTTATCATATTTAGGACATCACGGGCTTCTCCGTAATTACCTGATTGAGGAGTCGATAGGCGAGGGGAACGTCAGATTCCTGTAAAACTCGCAGGCCGGGTGTTTTGGCCTCTTCGGGGAGGCGGTGGAGCTTCAGAAATCGTTGCATGGTCATATTGCGGGACAAATGCGAAAATTTGACTTCCACCAACTTCTTGGGCTGTAGGGATCGATGCCAGTAACGACACGTACTCACGGGTTTGGGTAACACCACCCCAGCTGTGTAAACGGCTTGGAAAAGACCCGTGAGGTGCACTCGTCGCGTGATTTCTCGGATCAACACCGGCGCCACACGTTTCGAGCGTAGTTTCTTATGCACGCATAAGAAGTTGATCTCGACCAGCTTTTGGGTACTAAGTCAGACGTACACAAAAACATTAATGCACACGTTTCAACCAAAACTTTTTCCAGGGAAAAAACCCTATCTGGAAACGTACTGTTGGTAAATCCTTACGGTGGCCGGTACCGCACTAATAAACCCCACCAGCTTTTTACTCTTCTCGACGCGAACTCCGCAGTGCCACGAAGTTAGCCAACCTGGTGGTTTCAGCGCCCTATATTAAAGAAGGAGAACAAATACACGGAATACAACGAAAACTTAAAGAAGAAAAAACTAAAAGCACGATATGACAAGAAAATTATAAAAATGGTACAGGAATACCAAACCAAAACAATAGCCACGTAAAAGTAGGCGTCTTGAACTCGAAAAACACGAAACGAGACATGAAGAAAAACACGCAACGGAAATGAGATAAATTTTAAATTCAAATTTTACGATGGTATGGCTGTGACTTTTCCTTCATTTTTCTTCCTATCTATTTTCTCTCGTCAGATTTTAAAACTGGAGTCTAAATTTACGTAAGTTTCGGCTTGCAGTAGATTTTGGCTTTTCTATCGAAAATCAAGTTACAAAATTGTGTTGAAAACACGATTTGTTAGTAAGGAATTCTAAGGCAATAGTTTGCTGCAGCCAGACTGGAAGTCACGCAGTTCGTTCCACTTCGCACGGCAACGTTCAGCAGAACTCTGTGCAAATGGCATTCCAATACTCTTGTTTCATAAAAAAGACGCAATTTTCACCAAAACGACATTAGTAGAGAAGTGCGTTCACACGGTTGCCTTTTCTCGGTAAGATCTTAATATCATTCTTAATCTTGGGCTAGGATTCAAACTCGTGAGACACTTGAAGCAAATCAATTTCAAAGAAAATCAGAAGTTTACAAGAAACACTCGATCAGTTATTTAATGTCCCTGCTATCTTTCTTAATTTTGTTTCGGTCTCTTTATCTATGACTACAAACTCAGCCAACGTAAAGTATTCAGGACTACCTTACTTCTCTGTTCACTTATACGATTTCATGTCAATGACCTCTTCTAGAACTCTGAATTTCAGGTTTTCCTGCGCTAAACGAAACTACTGTGCCACTTGGAGCTCCACAGTAAAACTATACTAATTATATAAAAATAATGGAAAAATATGGAAGTTTAATTAAAGGAAACTGAACATAAGGAAAGAGAAACGAAAGAAATGAAACACGCGGAAGCCAATTAAGTGACTGAAATTCCAGAGCTTCGGTTTCCCTTACCATTGCAGAAATTCGGGCGAATAGTCAAAACGAAACATGTTGTCATCGTCCTCCACGTAGTTTTCATTTAGGAGGGTGTAGAGCTCCTGAAGCTGTCGAAAATAACAATATTAGTACAAAAATAGAACTGATACAGAGTCCGTTTTGTGGAAAGCAAGTCACGCATTCTTACTATGTCCTTGTCGTCGAGCTTTAAAGTGTCCCATACGAAGCCCTGCGGCAAAGAATACGGTTCGGCTCGAATCTCCGAAATAGGCTTGTCTGGTTCAATTGGCTCGTTAACATCAACATCCTCATCTGACGGAAGATACAACAAACATGACGGATGACAGGAACGACAAGAAAAATAGACAACAATTTTCCAAAAAGCTGCTCCTTCTTATTTGCCTCCCGTAATAAGATCAATGAAGATTTGTCAAATTGTGTGCTTTTCTCTCTTTACCTATCTTGGGAACGGGCTGCGTGTCCCAAAATTGATACTTCTTATGCAGAGCATCTTCCGTTGTCTTCACAGGTCCCTGATTGGCTGCCAACAACTCCATGGCCTTTTTAATATCCTATGCCAAGACAAACAAAAGGACTTTATTTATCTGACTTACTCCCCCGCCCCTCTTTAATACAAAAACTCCCAACATGCCTGCAAGTTGGCTAACGGCGAGGATACAGGAAGTGCCAGTGCATCGTCTCCTTTGCCTTTCTTTTTAGATTTGGGCCTTCCACCACTGCAATAAAAAATAAACGAATTAATTCCCATCTTCTACTCAAAATTTTGCCCACGTACATTCTGAACAATACACACTTATTTATTAGATTATTAAATTCTCTTTACGGAATTACGGAATATCTATTAAGAATATGTTGCACAAGGTCTCGTCTTATTAACTGGGAAGTTTTGTAAAGTTTCAAGAGACAGACATGAGCTGTTTATGGGAAAACAGGCCGTAACATGGTGACAGGCTTGATTAGCGAGATAAAGAAGCGCGCTCGCCGGGGAGATACTTTGCTTTAAACTAAGGTAGAAAATTAAGACTGACAGGTGAATCGATAGCTCTTCCGGACAAGTTTTTGCCTGTGTAAGTTGAAATTGCTTCCGATTGGGTAAATTTGTTTTGCAAATGTGGCGGAAAATACTTGGTCTTTTATAGGCGAATTTTCATTTTGCCAAAATGGCAAGTTCGCAAAGAAGTTCTAATGATTGAAAGGGGGGTTGCTAATTGGTAGTTCTGAAGCATGCTGTGGCTCTAAGTCGCGGTATTCCTTTTCAACCAAGTCACGTAGTTTTTACTTTAAATGTGTTCTTCCAAGAACATGTCCCGATGATTTGGGATCGGAAGAACTTTGGAAACGAATCTAATCATGCAATGGTTATAAAGTTAATGCTGCCTTTATGGGTGATTTTGGACCCAAAGTTTGGCATTATGCACTTCATGTCACGTTTTCACTTAAAGGTGTCGATTAGCATCTTTGCCATAAATTCATTTCCCTACCTCCCAAAAAGTGAAACAATCTTTCTGGAGACATGATGGCACGGCACAAAATGGAACTTCGCCAAACTTGACTGTCCTACTGTTATCGTGAATCAATAAACGAGCAGAAGTTCTGCACTACGCGATAAGAAGAACAAATATTTTTTGCTCATAGATTTGCTATTGCACTAAAAGATATAAATGTATTTAAGTTGTTCGTATTAGATTGAAAATTTACATTCATTCCAAGGACACATTCTGGTACGATTGCTTTTTCATGAAGACCTAAGCAAAGTCTCTATTGTTAAGAAAACACGCATAAAAGGTTCTAAAAGCTCATGAATTATTGGTGAACAAGGCTTCACTTATGAAAGAATAAAAAAAAACAAGACGGCGCAATACATTGGAAATGAGATTAAACTACTTGGAATTTTGTTGACCCAGCAACTAAAACCTATATGGTATAGTTAAATAATAATAGTCAAGTGTCTGACTTAGATGTAATACAATGTCAGTTTGGCGTGGACCAACAAAAATCCACAACACAAAAGGACAAGTCTTCATATATCTGGGGAACGTGTTTGACTAGCTTACCTAGGCGGGTTATGGTCTTCGTGACAATGGGAATGATCATGCCCTCCATCCCCACAATTTGCATGCGAATTATTCGTCGATCCTTGACTAGACGCCATAATAATTAATCTTTGATCGTTCACAAATGCCGACAACAACACAAGCAACTCGCCAAGAGTTGAACCATCATGCAGGGAATAGAAACAAGGGGAGAAAGACTCTGACCATCTTGTGTCCTAGCCTAGGATGCAACAGTGCTGCCACTTGAAGCGATTGGATAAACTAGTAGTGCTTTGACCTGGTAGCTGATAGCAGGAACTTACACGTTATTCAATCCGCACGATCAAGCCTATTGTCTTTGAAGGAAAATTGGGCAATAAAAAGTCCCAGTTGCATAGCAGCCATTATTAATTATATTCAGATGAATCGTGCTTTTCTGACCTATTAGTGTTGCATCCGTGCCAAAGGCGTCAATATGCTATGTATTTTCTATACTATGAAAAAATGTCAGTATTGTACAGGGAAGTTGCAAACACAAGTTATTGCTTATACAAATGAAATATGGAAAACCAACGGAGAACTAGCATTAGTCGAAGATTTAGAAGAAAAGAACGATTAGAAATTAACAAATTTCTTGTGATATATTTTCGTCCGAGAATGACCAGCAATAGGCACATCAGGAATGAATTTAAGAAAAAGAAAAGAACAATTCACGAAGATACACCACCTGATAACCAGGAATTTTTTAAAGAAATCTAGTGTATTGAAAATATCACGCTGTTGTTACAGATTTCAAGTCAGCGATGTGACACCGCAGTTGATGAAAATAATGCGAGAATTTAGTTTAAAGGGCAATGGACACCAAAAACACATATTGAGATTTTGATGAATTTATATAGTACACATTATTCTAAGAACAAAAAATTTTTTTCAATTTTTTCTGACCAGCCGTTCCTGAGATATTTACTGACAAAGTTTTGACATTTTCTCGACACGAAAAGCGTGACGTCATTGGCGGTCATAGCATGAGAAGTGGGGCTTGCGGGCGCTTGCTTTTACACGGTGCGCTTAGATTTCGTCTTCGTTTTCTTCATTTTAAAGTGAAAAAATGCTAATAAGCTGCCAGAAAAGATAGATAAACATACCGATAACTATTTTGTTGCTTCCGGGTATAACATCAGTGGAAGATCGGGTGTAGGGATACATAAATATAAATTAATAAAATATGTAAAAAAAACTGAATAATCTGAAATAAAAGGCTTCACCCTGTAGAAAATTTGTTGTTCTCTATTTCCGAATAAGTCAGAGGGAATCAATTTTCAGAATAATTGTAAGCCCTAAAAAGGGCTGTTTGTTAGCCATAAGAAGGGCTTTTTTGCACGCAAGAACTTGTGTCCAACCTGTTTCTCCTACTACGAAAAACTGAAACTGTACTTGAAAAATTTAATAGCCATACTCACTGCAGACTCTTCAGCTACAAAACAACGTGTTACTGTAACACTCGCAATGTAATTTGGCTCTTCCGTTGCCGACTTTTCAGGCTCGAAAGGCTCGAACTGGTAGGCCTGAACACAATCCTTTCTAACTAACATGGGAATTGAAAATGTGGGTTCCTGATCCGTCCCTTCATCCTCTGTGATGTGTTTTCCTTCTGAATAACTAAATTCGTCTGCAAATTCTGCCATTTCACTTTTGTAGGAACGTTTTACACAACCAAAACACAGGTCTGCGGTGCGCCAAGGAGTTGTTGTGCACCGCATCAACGTCATAGAGCCACGTGACCGCACTCAGTCAATAGCAAAAAGCCAAGATTTGAATTTCAGATTTCGTTTTTCTTAAATATCTTCGTTATTATTTCGCACTTGAGAAAAAGAAACATAAATCCGGGAACTAGATTTTTTGCTCTTTTTTAATAGACAAAGTTGTTTTTTGGTGTCTATTGCCCTTTAAAGGGCAATGGACACCTAAATTGCATTTTGAGATTTTGATGTATTCGTATAATACACAGTATTCTAAGAACAGAGAATTTTGTTTCAGATTTTTCTGACCAACCGTTTCAGAGTTATTGCTTTGCAAAGTTTTGGCCTTTTCCCGCCATGAGAAGCGTGACGTCACGGAAGTCCAAGTTTGAATTCCATGGACAATGGATACCAAAGACGCATATAGATATTTTGATTGATTATTATACTAAAAATTATTCTAAGTGTAAATAATTTTGTTTCGATTTGTTCTGACCAGCCGTTCTTGAGATATTTATTTTCAAAGTTTAGGCCTTTTCCCGCCCGTGAGAAGTGTGACGTCACGGAAGTCCAAATTTGAATTTCAGATTTCTTATTTCCTAAATACCTTCGTTAGTATTTCGCACCTGAGAGAAAGACACTTATATCCGGAAACTAGATTTTTAGCTCTTTTTTATAAGACAAAGTTGTTTTTTGGTGTCCATTGCCCTTTAAGGCTAGAATACGCATATATTTCACAAAACAAAGATACATTCCAATGCGTAAATAATTTAGTAGTTTTGTTTAATGTGTGCCAAAATTTAGTTGCTTCAATTCATCATCCCGAAGCTTGAAGCTCTTCTTTTTTTTCTAAAAAAAGAAATTACAAGTCGTTGACATGTTCACAAAGTGGTGATTGTTTTCGGTGATGACACTGTCACCTTTTTTCAGGCTGAATTCATCGTCGGCTTTCGACTGCTGCTGGTTCTTTTTCTTAAGAAATCTGCTAGTTCACACAAAAAAACGATGTTAATGTTGCAACTTCACCTTAATTATAGAGTGTCCGTTGTAGTAAGCATTCAATTACGATTTATTTCAATAAATGTAGCGAAAAAATATCCATAATGATGAATGGCAATGAGGGATTCTTCAAAGTTATTGCTTTTAAAATGTAAAGAGATAAAGAAATGCATGGCAAACAGCACGTATGCTAATCTACGAAATGGGTTCATTGCTTCGCAGTCAAGTTGGCAAGCATTCGCGAACAATAGAAAAGGCCGCACTCTGCGAAAGTTGCTTTCAATTTCGGAAATTGGAATTGACAAAACAGTGCCTACATTTCGCAACTCCAAATAAACGGGGACGTTTTGTATTTGTTTCAGTGAACTTTACATGGCCTGTGCTTCAATGTCTTACCGAACTTGACGTGTGTACCTACCCTTATACTTCAGCCCTGAAATAAGGTCAACAGAGCGGAGGAAAAGTCTGTGCCCTGAGAAAATCGGACGTCAGGACTTCTAGAATGTAATTACACCTTACAATCCTCTATTTGAGTGCTATGAGGACAATCGATCCTATTACAACAGGAAATCCTATCACCCACGACATCGTAACGCGGTTGTAGTCAGGACAATCTTGACACAGCCACCTGTCAAAAACACGACATTATCACCATCCATTCTTAACCTTTAGGGACTCCCTCGGATTCACCTCGCTGAGCCCTGGATAATAACCACCGCCAAACCGTTGAAAAGTTTGTCACAGAAACTCATGCTTCCGTAAACGAAGGCACCCGTTTCCTTTTGCCGTTAAAACCCAGCCAAAAAGACAGCCAAAGAAACAAATTAGAAAAAGGATAAGGGTCCTCATTGTGCTAAAAAGCTTGACAGTTGCTTACCGTGTTCGGCCCGATCAAATCGGCAGTCAAAGACATAGTTATCACACATAAAATCGACCCAGAGACACCAATCATTGCCGCCACTGAATAAACATGAAAGCGGAGAAAATCCTCGGAGTGGTCAACGCTAACCCACACACAAGCTGCCAACGCCAAACACGAGCCGAAGTAGAAAAGGAACTACAAGTACCGCCAAGGAGATAAAAGAGAAAAAAATAAGGTTTCTTTCCTCTTTCAAAAAATTTTGAGTGCGCCCTGGAGATCCCAGACTTTTTATGCACAATATAGTGCTAGCCTACCTTTTTCCCCAGTCGATCGATAGAAAACTTAAGCAGGATCGCACCCAAGAATCCCGATAAGTTCATTAGCAGCGGAATGGTCGCTAACATGTCCTATGGAAGAAAAAAATGTTAGCGTATTGATTTCGCATATTTTCTTTTGAGGGGCTCAAAAAGGAAAGCCTTCAAATTTTACCTGAGCTTTCAACCCTATACATAGCAAACTTTTATGGCAGGTTTTCTACTAGTTCTATGCATTTACGAAGAAGAGAAAATGTTGTGGAGAAGGATATGCTTTTTTTATTGAAGCAGGGTTTTACAGAACGACTTTCGCAATAGTCAAAAGGATTCTGAGCTGGGAAAATTGAAAGTTTGATTTGAGAAGTCGGTTTTATCTGCTTATTATCGGTAACGAGGGGTAGCTAGGGGCGACTTTAGAATCTTCGATTGTTAGTTTGCCGTTGTATGGTGCACTAAGTGGTGAATGGAAGACAAGAAAAAAATAGCATTGTGTAACTTACTTGTGGCGCTTGGAGACTGTCTTGAAGAAAGAGCGGCATGTAGACCATAGAAAGGTTAATGAACAACCGCGAGCAGGTATACAGGGTAGCTACCAGGTAGAAGGCCGGTACTTTGAACCAATACGACCAGCGCAAAGTTGCACGGGGCAAAAGTTTACTTGAACCATAGTGATTTGTTTGCCCGTTGCTAGTTAACAATACACTGTCATCCACCCATCCAATCGGTCTCCAGCGTTTCTCGGGTGTACCAAGGTGGAATATCAGAGAGAAGAGCAAACCCAACCCAGTTATCGTGCCAGTAATCAGCTGAAAGAGAGTAACGTTGCAAAAGCCCCGGACCGAGCGTCTTTCCAAAAGCGGTTCGCTTTTACCTTGAAGTTGCCGAGATCTGATGAATCGATGAGTTGCTGAGACTCAGCTTCGCCCGTATTGTGCTTCAACACTGCCCAAGCAATAACGTAGACCATCATATCGGAGAAGACATCGAAGGAATACCTGCCCGGCGAAAAAAAAATAGCTAGAAAAATTACGAAGAAAAAGAGAGTGGATTTGATCAACGACCGTCTCCTCTGACCTGTCCAATTACAAAAAGAGAAAGGAAAAAATTTGAGAGCCTTACCGGATAATGTTTAATTCATCTCGTTCGGATTCGATCGGCGTTAGCTCCGGAATTAAAGCCAGATGGGAGATTTGTGTCGCTGCCCAGCCGAATTGAAAAAAGCATACTAATACGTTAAGTAATACTAAATAGAGTAGTTGGTTTTCGATATCGAGACCAAACCTGCCGGCGAAGATAAATGGGAACGTCGAGCCGACTAAAACCGTGCCTAAAAGGGGTATAAATACTTGTAACTGCCAATATTGTGTTCACTGGCCAAGTTGTGAGCGGGAATAAAGAGAATATATGGAAGGGGCCAAGAAAAAAGTCTTTTTTTTACCAATAAGATGCCATGACTTTCGTTTCCCGTAGCGACAAGAGGAATGGCACCCACAACCATTGTCTGACCAGTATCCTACTAATGGGGTCGCTAAGGCGTCCGCCACTTGGCCGATTAATAAAACGACACCGGCTACGTCGCTTGGTACCTGCAACAACCATCATTCCGAGGTAAAACGCTGAACCAAAGGTTAAAAGCTCTTCGTGATAGCTTCGTGAGAAATTTAGAACAATGCCGCAGTCTGTCATCAAACTAAAAACTTGCACCGTGTAGATTTATTAGACCCTTATTATTGCGCTAGTGTACAACAACATTCGTCACATATCACCTTTACTGGAAATAGTTTCGAGCCCAAGAAAAAGGAGACATAAGAATTACTTTTACACATAGAAAAGAATCTCTCTGGTCTGACTGGTTTTAAAAATAGAAAACAGATTCTTTTGTCTCCCAATCCAACTGAATCAGCTTTGGGATTTTGCCTCCCAATTCAATTGTCATTCGGTTCAAATTATATTTTTCTTCAAGTATGCCCAAATTTTATTAAATAACTCAAAGAATAAGCATATGAGGAAGATATGAGGAAGGATTTACATGTTGGTTTCTTTTTTTGTAGTATGAGAAACATTCAAAGTTCCATACTTAGAAATTCTTCATAAACCAAAAAGGGAGAGAAAAGAAAAAAATCACAGAACTTCAAGTATCTTCTCGAAAGTTTCTGTTACTTAGCATAGATCACTTTGGCAGACATTCAGAGTAGACCAAAGAAATTACAAGTAAGGAAACTTTTAGCTGTAACCCCTGCGGTAATAGCCCAATCTGGAACTCAACACTTCTCCACACTGAACTCAACTTCACGCTAAACATTTCGCATCTTCTTGTCTCAGACTTGATTTGCTTTATACTGACAAAGATCATTGATTTTTTGTTTAGGTAGCGACACGCTCGCAAAATTCTTTCGCAATATGGCCCCAGGCGATTACCGTGTTGCACGTGGCGCCCATAAGGAAAGAAATAAAGTAAGCTCAAGAATTTGAATTCTTTTATTCTTAATAATAGCAATGGCAGACAGACTCTTTGATATTATAAAATTTTCACGTACACGCCTTCATTAGCTAAACATTTTGACAGCACAAAATGAGTTGGATTTTAGGGCGAACTTTTAAGGCTATGGCAAATGAGCAATGTTTCCCGGAATAATGAGATACGATTATCAATACTGAACTGGAAACATTCGAAACAGGTAAACTAACTGTTTAAAGAATCATCACGCAGGACCCTTGGCGATTTTACCTGCATCACATACTGCAGAAAGACAAGTAAATAACTGAACCACACACTGGCACACAAGTCGTTGAGGACATGGCCGGTACCGTAGGCAAGCTTCCGCTGTAGGCTTAACTTGTAAGGGGCTGCTGACATGGTTCACGCAGCTCAGCAGTAGGCAAACTGGGAATTATTAACTTATCTTTCTAAGTTTGAACCACGCAGAACGTAACCCGAAAACAAGAGGCAACCTCTGAAATTCTCAACGTTCAAGCTTTAATAAGGTTTCAGTGTCGCTACAACAGCGCTTCGCCAGTAGAAAAGCAATTTCGCGGGGCTTTTATTTTGATCCGGATATCCACGTACGGTACAGTACAATACAATAAAGACATGGCTTTGCGTTTGAGTTAGTTATTTTTTTGTTTGGAGGCTAAACCAGCGAACTGGGGACGTTTTGTTAAATCTTTTCTTTTTCCACCCCTCTTTTTCCTTCTTCGTTATCGGAAATCCCTTGACATTTCTGTCATACAAACTGATTTTCCAACAGAAACTAAAGAAGTGACCAGAATAAACTCATCCAACACAACCAAAGAAAGAAATAAAGGACTCTCAACAGAACTTTTACTTTCCTAACGCTTCGGACTCAGTTAATGCAACACATTAGTCTTAAATTAAATCCAATCCAGACCTATTCACGCCAAGACAAAAAAATAATCCTTGAAACAGGAGTACATTACTTTAAACAATATCGGTAAGGGAAAAAAAAACTGGGTTCAAA
Organism: Triops cancriformis; assembly: GCA_020615345.1. Lineage (NCBI taxonomy): Eukaryota > Metazoa > Arthropoda > Branchiopoda > Notostraca > Triopsidae > Triops > Triops cancriformis. Next base: position 34,998 of record JAHZNP010000236.1, on the reverse strand, counting down.
AGAGTTGAATTCGATGATTTTCTCTGTCGCACACCACAATGCTACCGTTGGACATAACAGCGATTCCCTCCAGACCTTTAAATTCCCCATCGCCTGAGCCCCACCCACCGAACGCCCGCAAGAACGCCCCTTCCGGAGTGAAAATTTGGATGCGATTATTCCCCGAGTCTGCAACTATAATGTAGCCTTGATCATCCACGGCCACGCCCCTGCGGAAGAACGCAAAAGACAGTTGAGAAAAATACAAAACTAATCCTCCGTGAATCCAAATAAAAAAAATTAAATAATTTCTCTTACCTTGGAAATTTGAATTGTCCTGGCTCAGCCCCTTCGCCGCCAAACGACGAAAGTAGGTTTCCATTCACGTCAAAGATTTGGATGCGGTGATTGTTGGAATCGGAGACAATGACGCGGTTGATTGACGAGACCGCGATATAGTGCGGATGCTCTAATTGTCCGGGTTTTGAGCCTAAGCTTCCAAATTTGCCTACGAAGGTGCCGTCGGATTGAAACACTTGCACGCGGTGATTTTCTTTGTCACAAACATAAATAAAGCCTAATGCGTCCGTCGTAATACCCCAAGGGTAGCTAAACTTGCCGTCGGTGGAGCCTTGGGCGCCAAACATGCGCAAAAAGCGGCCGGAGGGATCAAACACTTGGATGCGGTGGTTGTACCGGTCGGCGATGATGTACTGGCCGATACGATTGACCGCCACGCCGGCTAAACAGTCAAACTCTCCTTCGCCGTTGCCATACTGGCCGAATTCTTTTAAAAACAGACCCTGATGATCAAACACCTGCACGCGATGGTTGCTAGAGTCAGCCACCACAACGGTGTTATCCGGACCCACGGCGACGCCCCGGGGCCAGGTGAAGCATCCGGGTTCGGCTCCTCGCATTCCGAACTTGAGCTGGACGTGGCGTTTTTGCAGGTACTGGTGCCGGGGAAAACTGGTGGTCACAGTAGGCGACGCCGGTAGGTCGTCGGCGTGTAGCTCGTCAGGGCTCCAAGCCCTTGCGTCATGGTTCGAAGCGGCGGACGATGGCCGACTTCGCGATCGCCGCTGATGCTGATCATCGACGTCCTGGGGCTCACGTGACCTTGTGTTGTACTTACTCTTGAGGTACCGAGCCCAGGTACTGAGTGAAGACCCGTCACCGTTGCCGCTGTTGGCGTTGCCATGTTCTGGCGATACTTCCCGAGACTTGCTCCGTAAGTAGGGGCGGGGGTTGGGGAGGTGGGAGAGGGAGGGGTTCCCGGTATCCTACGTAAAATAACAGATAACTATAAGGAATAAAAAAAAAGAAAAAAATTCCAAAAGCCGCGTTAGAAAGAATAAACAGAAAGGACAACAGAAAAAAAAGAAGCCAAGCAATTTAAAAAGCGGAAAAATATATTCAAAAGAGGAACTACGGTTTTTTTAAAAGACGAAAGGCTACGTGTCATTTTACCTTGGGTTCCTCCGGGTTATGGTCATCAGGTCCGACATCGTGCGAGCTCTTGCTGCGGGCAAGCCGGGATCGACGTTCCTTCAGGGCCGCATATCTCGACCTGCCGCTTGGATACCTTTCCTCACCCGAGAGCGTGGTGGTGGACGGCGGTGCGATATGGGAATCTTCTACATTGCTGTCCGGGTTCCCATAGTCACCGTTGCGCTCCCCTTCACCGTCGTTCTCGGATGCTAGCGCAGCAGAGCTCCTACTTCGGTTTAAAAAACGGCTACGATAGCCGCCATAACGCGATGTCGTGGTAGAGGAGGAAGCAGCACCAGCGGCGCTGTCGCTGTCCTCCGTCATGTTGGGTCGGGATCGGTTCAAGTACTTGCTAGCCAGTGGATAGCGGTCGGCGTCATCACGCGCTAACGACGATCCGGTTCGACTGCGAGCTAAGCTACTCGTGGCTGAACTGCTGTCAGTCCCGTAACGGGACGGGCTTTGTTCGGACGCACTGGGTCGGCCACTGTAAGTCGTGGCCGGAGGGGACAAGGTGGACGGTGACGAAGCACCCAAGGTGGAAGGTCTAGTGCGACTATAGGAAGAGGTGGACGTAGGTGTAGGTTCTTTGTCCTTGGTGCTAGAGGAATCCCGTGCCTGAGCACTCCTGGCCAGCAATGGTCCGATATCGGTCCGAGCTAATTCTCTATCTCTGTTTCTATCGGGCGTTTCAGGAGCCGGAACCTTCGGGGTGACGCTTGTCTCTTCGTCATCGTCCTCAGATTCACTTTCCGACTCTGAACTGGAGCCCGAACTACTCTCGGATACCTTCGAGACCTCTGCTGACGGAGTGCCGGCCCGGCCTAAAAAACGGCTCTGGAACCGTGGAGTGGGCGTGGAAGTGGTAGAACTGGTAGAACTAGGAGTATTGGTAGTCTCAGCAATGTTAGATCGCCCGTAACGATTACGCGGGGCTTCGGTAACCGTGTTGGTACTGGCCGTGCTAGGGCCCGTGTACCGCGATTTCAGCTCTTCGGTTGAAAAGGCAGCACCAGTATTGCGTACCGGGGAGGAACGGGTCGAAGACCCGGAAGAACTACTTTCCGTGCTCATGGACCTGGACTTCAGTCGCTCAGGTGGCAATTTGCCTACCTTGGGGACGCTAGAAGCGTGGTCGGAATCTTCTGGATTTACTGAGCTACTTGAAGAAGTTCGGGAATACGACTTTCTAGCAGAGGGTTGCTCGACCACTGGTTCCATGGCAGGTAGAGAAACCGTTGAGGTCTTAGGAGTAGGAGGAGTCTCAGCATGACGCTCACTCTGACTCCTGAGATAGCCCGGTCTCCTTCTATTGGGGTCATCGCCCACTTCGTCTCTTCGCTCGGTCGACGAGGAGGAAGCGGTCCGGGACGCAGGGGTTTTCTCCGCAGGGGCAGGGAACTTGGGTCGGTCAGGGGACGTGGGGGTTGAGGGGTGGCTCCTTTCTTCCAGAACCGCGGTTTGGCCACTCGTTTTGCGAGTTTTCTCAACCGTGGGAGTAACGGGACTCTTGGGAGCGACGGGAGTTGCAGCGGCTGCCGTAGCTCCTGCCGTAGCGGCCACTTCTTCGCTCTTGTTCTGCTTTTTGATTTTTGCAATTTCGTCTTCTTCACTCACTTGACGGTTGGTACGCCGTGCAGGCGTAGAGGCAGGTGGTTGAACTGGTTGCTTCGGTGCCGCGGGCTGGACAACTGGTGCAGGAGGTTTGGCGTCTTTGCGCTTGTCTTTGTTGTCCAACTCTTGGAGACGCTTCAAGACCCTGGGGGAGTCTAGAAACCGAGTTACGCCACTCAGTGGCCCTCGGGTGACGTCTTCCGTGTCTAAGACCCTTTCCCTTTCTTTGCGTTTTTCCTGGGCAGGTGCGTCCTGTTCGTGGAACCTTACGGACCTGCCACTGGGTTCGTTATCCGAATCGCCAGCATCTAAATTTCGCATAAACCTTGACCGGAAGCGTGATTTTCTGCTGTCGGACGGTAGATCGAACCCTGAGCTATCGAAATCGTAATCATCGTTTCTACGAGATCCGTACCGATCGCGACTAACGGCAGACCCTGCTGGTCGAGTCTCGCCGAAATAGCGCCGGGAGGATAACGGCGAGGTTCGCCCTTCGTTGGTGTCCGAGCCGCAAGAGGATAGGTACCGGTCCTCGGCTTGTCGGAACTGGGCCGCGACGCGATGGTCACTTTTGCTTCGCATTAGTCCCGGGCTCATGGAAGGCGGCTGCAGCTGCGCGCCGAACGCGTTGGGCGCGTTGATTGTCAACTCGCCTAATCCGGCTAACGTCATAGCCAGTTGGTGCGAATCTTGGGACATATTGAACCGGACGCGACGGTTATAGTCGCCTGACTCGGTCTCAAAGTTTCGGATGAATTCCATGGTTTTCAAGAGAATGTCCTTGGCGTCCATGAGTTCGTTATCTTCCCAGGGGCTGTTCTCCGTCATGTACTTATCCGCGAAATCGGCATTGCTGTTGAAATTACTAATTTCCTGCTCCAAGTTCTCTCTGAGCGCTGTCAAATTGCTCATCTCTTTGGCTAAGTATACCTCCACCTCGCCTTTAAGGTAGTCCGTCCTGTCCTTAAGCGCTTTGGCGAGACGCCGGTAAATTTCGTCAATTTCGTCCGTTACGCTGGCGCAATTTTGCTGCAGATAGGCCGCATTTTTCTCCACGACGCTCAGCGCGTCTTGCAGCCGGTGGATGCTGCGTCGAATCTGATTGTTAACTCGAGCGATTTCGCGCTTAATTATCTCCATATGTGCTTCCTTGCACTCGGCACAGACCTTTTTCTCACAATGACTGCAACTGGAGCAGTAATTCTTTTCGGAACATACTCCACATCGCTCCATCGTCTACAATACCCATACATTACTCCCTTGCCGGTCGCTGTATAGCTCGCGTGAGCAAGATTGGACAATAAACCATCAGCAAAAGCTGCTTACCTGTCCCAGCGTGGGGTCCGGTAACTCGCCGGTAATTTCTATGTGCAGCTCCAGAAAACGCTGCAAAGTGACATTGGTAGGGTACTGTTGGATCCCTTGGTATGGAATGCGATGCTCTGCTCGACATTCCGGGCATTTTACCTAACCAGAAAGAAAAGAATATTCAATATACAAGCTCACAGTTTCAACTTGAAGCTTTTCGCAGTTGCTCGAAGAGGAGTATTGCTACTATAATTTCAACTTGAAGTTCGTGGAAGATAAGCATCAATATATGGGCTACCATGTTGCAACGTAACGGAAAGAAAATTGTACTTGTCTGGTCACGTAGTTGATAAGGCCTTCCATACAAGGTTCCATACAGAATGAGTGTTGACATGGTAAAAGTTTCGGGTTTCGGTACCGGTCCAGGCAAATGGCACAGGTTAAAAGTTGGTCGAATTGTTCCATGGTGGCGCTGATAATTTATTCAGGAAAAAAAAATCACAAACTTCCAACAACCTAAAACAGAAAGAATCTAAAGGTAACTTGGTATTTTATTTCGAGGGAGAAAGGAAGTTTTCGGGAAAGCGTTGGTGTCTTTACGAACTGCTAATTAGGCTAACAAAACATGGCAAGGCTTTCAAAACTTTGCAAAGTCGCTGACTCCTTCGTTGCCAGCTCATGACCCGTTTTTCCCTCCCGAATTTTGCTTCGCCTGACGTCAAAGAACGATGCTAAGATCAGTAAGGTGCTAAGAATAGCACCCTTCCTTTTCTAACTAGAGCGAGACTGTTTGCAACAGCCATTTTTGAGCCCCTTCAAAGGGTTTAAAGTTAAACTGAAAACAAAACATGCCAACCATAACATTGTAACATACGAAAATTTTAAACACATGCCGTTTTCGTTCAGCAGACTACGTTACTAACAGACGAACTAAAAAATAAGACGAAAAGTGATAACATTCAGAATTATTAATTGGTGCTTTTATAAAACATGTTTTTCCGAAGTTCACCCATTAAAACATCTTAATAATGATGAAACTTAGTGAACACGAGTTTGTTCAGTAAGTAAATTGTGAAGCACAGTGGCTAATTAAAATAAACTAAAATACACTAAGAGAGTTGCACTGGGAAAAAATAGTACAGTACAGTTAGACAGAACTTTCTTAAATGAATCCACTTCGATTATTTTTTTCTTCAGCTACAAATGAAACAATATTTTGAAAACTTTTTGAAACATATTACCATACTTGAGAACAATTTCAAGTGAAATCGTTAGAAAGTATAATACAGTGTAAAATATTATAGCTATAAGTATACACAGAATATTGTCACGCTATAAAAAGGTGTAGTGCTAAAAATAGCACAGTGAAGAAAGCACAATATAGAAAAAATAGCACAATATAGAAAATGATTTAATTTAAGTGCACGGGAAATGAGAACGATTTCTTTTTAAGCACGATTATATAATTTTCACATTATTCTGGCTAGTGAAGTTTTAGTTCATCATATTAAGCAAATCCCGTTGAGATTTTGTCAAAACACATGAACGCTATTACTAGAAACACCGTGTACGATAGCGTCAAAGCAGTTAACTGGTTCAAACATATTTTCGCTATTCCGTATTTTTTTTTATTGTAGAACCTGACGGCTAGAAAACTATATTTTTCTTCTTTTGTTACAAAGTTTATAACTTCGTGTTTGTGCAAAGTCTCCTAAAATAAATGACGAAATTTTCGGCGAATATCTCGAGGACAAACTCTACATCTTACAAAAATGAAATTAACTGTAAAGAACGGATTCAAATCATGTTACAACATCTACGGAATCACTACTGTCATTTCATGTAATATAACCATGAAAATATCCAGCAGCCTTAGTCAGCAAACTGACTAAAACAGAAGGACTTCTTAGCTTGCCAAATTGACTAGCTTAGAATTGTTCACATTTTACCTACTGACCCAAAGGAAACATCACTCACTACAATAAACTTAGATCACTACGGAAGCTACAATCCAATAGAACACTATACAATACTACAAACGTCTAGCAATGGCTGTCCATAGCTTGACGCCACTTCAATCCGATAAAAGGATTATCCCAGCCTTTTATTTCACGTCGAGCTTTTAACAAATAAGAGCAAACAAATTACATTTTCCTTCAAAGAAGCTTAACTTGTATCATTTTTGAGAAGCCGGTAGCCTTTTGGTCAAAGCCTTTTTGTTCCATGCTCCCAAACGCATCAAAAAAGAAAACAAGCCGTCAACTTATTGTCAACTAGTTTGACAACACGTGCTTAACATTCTCCCAAAGTCCCCACAATGTAAGGTCCATCACAAATTGAATTCTCATCTCTTATGTTCCGGATACTCGAACTCTTTATCCCACCAAGAGCTCGAGTGACGTGTAAAAACTTGAAACTTTCCCACGCTTTTCCCCCCCAAAATTTTGTTAACCTTTCCTGGGCCCTTTTAAGGCTTCCTGCAAATCAAATAATCCTTGAAACTGCGTTACAAAAGCTTCGTTTTCTGTTTTCGAGTTCTCTTTAACCATCATTATAAAGTTACACCCCTTTCTTGGAAAACGCAAGTTTAATCAACCCGCACGGGTCGAGAAAGAGGGAGGAACTCCACGTAGAGTTGGAAACGTGAGCTATTTACCCGAAAATCTCCTCCTTTTAAAAACACGAAAAATCCACCACGTGTCTTGAAATGGAAAGAAACTCCAAGCTCGCGAATCCACACGGACTACGGCCCAATGCGGAACTGAATCCTGTTCTTGTCTAGACAAGTAGATCCTGGGGGTTAATCTGCTCCCATTGGAAATGTTCCTAATTCTTCCTATATCTGCCGTCGCTCTCTTTCTCTCTCGCACCACACACCCCGTTCCAAGACCCTTTGCTCCGCGTTGGTTGGCTCGTGCGTAGCGTCGAGTGCCGTACGGATGGACACATCACCGTTATGTGGGGGGAGACGGAGAACGAATTTCGGTGTCGTGCCGCTTTACCACGGCTATAAATGGACCAGTGAGGGCCTCGCGCCAATGTATTTTAAGGCATTGCCTTCGGGCCGATCTTTCTCGAGTCCCAAAGCAAGAATGCCATAGAGTACACTCTATACGAAGACTTCAAAACTCGCTTTATCAACCTACGATCATCTACGAAAACTTACGCCCAGAGATAGATTCAACACAAATGGCGATACCGGGAAGGGATGTCGAAAAAATACCTTCTTTAAATTCCCAGGATTCAAGCGTGCGAATGGTGCAATCGTCTTTGCGGAAATTTGTTTCTCCCACGGGGCAGGGGTGATCATGTAGGGTTACTTGCGAACCCTAGATCCCCCTACCCCTACAACACCACAATCGGATTGGAAATCCTCTTATCTGCAATGAAAAAGCAATAGAGTGTAAAAGAGTTTTGGAAGGAAACTTGCGGCGTTCTTAGAATCTCGTAGGAATATTTAACACCTTAAACTTGAGTTTTACATTTTTCTTTTTGTAGGAAAAAAAAAGTTTTCTGGAGTGGGAGTAACAATAGATAAGTTTCCAGAAGTTGGGGGACCGGAGGTATTTGTCATGAAAAATGAAGGCGACCTAGGTGATAAAAAAATCTTGAAAATGTACAATCGTTTTGTTACCTTAGTGGAATGTTAGGAGAGTTAATCACAGGGGTTTTAGCGGGTGAAACGATCAAGTTGTTCGACGAAAGGGACAAACTTTGGGAAGTCAGGCAGAATTGGTCACGCAACTTGAAAGTCACTATGGCCGCACAGGAAGAGTTCCGGAGACTGGCGACCTCAATCTGCTTTCAGGGCCGATGTTGAAGAAAAAGGGGAAGCGTGAAGAAGAGGAGTTGCGAGTTGTTTTTGAAAAGAGGCCGAACTGGGATATTTCTTTATAGAGTGGCACGTTAGAGAAGCTATTATTGGCAACGCTGGCTTCCTTACGGCAGGAAACGTCTCGACCAGAAATATGGACATACAACACATACAACCTTCGGTAACTTGTAGCGTCACCAAAAACTCGTCGCCTTTTTTTTCCAAGAGTATATCGGAAAGTAACACAGATGGCGTTGTGGGACAGCCTCCCTTTCTAGTTTAGATTCCAACCTCGGCTGAAAGTAAACTATAGTCTTTCGTTTAAGCGCTACTATGAACAAAGCTTCAATAAACATGTTTAGACTTAATATTATTAATTGGGAAATAATGTAACATTTTAATATAGTTTTCTAAAAAATACGGTTTATCTATAGTTTTCCTAAAATACAGTTTTTCTATAGTCAGTGAGGTATTGGAAATAGCAAAACTTATTATTCAAGCTAAGTTGAAGTACAGTACACTATACTACTGATCGGGGATAAGCAACCTTCCTACGAAACTTGCCACCATGTCGAATACGTTTTACGTTTACGAACTTGTATGAAGTTCTTGGATATCAGGTTCAAAACTTCAGGATTCAAGTTTCACCGTCTGATCGTGAACGCTGGCGAAGGGCAGCTACACAAAACTCACTCGAACTTGAAATTGTCGTAAGTCGCTGGCTTAAGTTCTGCTTTATTTATTTCTAATTCTATGAATCTCTTCAGTTTGAGGTTTTGAGTGTACATTGCATTACCACTTGAACTACCAATTTCATTAAAAAGTTGTATAAGTTACAGATTTTTTTTAAAAAAAATACGCTCCAAATTCACCTTATAATTGTGATTTCAACAGGATGGAATTGTTATTACTTTCAGGTTTAGATTTTTTTAAGACTTGCTTATTACGATGGGTCGACGCTGGAAATTGTGATAAGATAGGACTTATGGTTACAGCACAACAATTGATGCTCGAGCCCAATTAGGGTACGTAATACCTAGAAACTGTCTCTCAGCTGTTTTGCTTGAACATGACCGGTTTTCAGTTTCTTTACCCAATTTCCGACTTCTGTTATGTCAATCTTGTGCCCTTACGTAACATACATAACAAGGCCTTGGATGCAACCGCATCTACGAGAGCTCCAGGCTACAACGTCAGTACATACCTCAATGTATTTCATAAGCCGATGTTAACGTAAGTCGATGCCAACTATCTCATTTAACTTCTTGTTAGGCTACAGGTCACTAACCTGATAAATCAACATATTTCGCGTCCAGTAGTGGATTTTTTCTTGTACGAAAAATATCCCGTGGGGATATTGCCATTCATAAACTTTTATACGAAACCCAAATGCAATTTACGCTCATCAATTTGCAGTCAGTTTTAGACGGACGTTTAAATTAATGAGTAACTTGCGTTAGGATAGGACAGTCAATTAACAGCGAGAATAATTGATACGAATGATTCGACTCAGTTCTAGTGCCAACTACAGATCTTTATTGGAGTCTACCATTTTTCTTTAAGTTCTACAGTGAACTTGCCTAAGTTACTAAACTACTGTTTGGTAAACTAATAAATTAATGTTACAGCTAAGGCTTCGGCTTCACTTCCCTAGTTTTGGCCTTTGTCGTTTGACTTGCAATGTTTCTTAGGAGTTGGGTTGATAGTTTGCTCGCTTTCACCTTTAATTCACCCAAACACTGGAACAGTTCTGAAGTACTGTGCATCCATCGATTTAAAAAGTACTGAGAAAGTTGGAGCTCGCCAATACCAATTTCATAGCGGAAGTTGTGTTTCTTTCTTCGTCAGTTCATCATATGTTAAGCTTTCATTTTGAACTGAAGCCTAGTTTTTGCTCGGGAGCCCATTATACGTCGACACTTTTCATCAGAAGTCCGATACGTTTTATATACAGGCTCGCAGTAGTTCGGAAAAATCTAGTTATATAACCGATCTAAAAAAATATCGCAAAAAGGAATATCAAGTAAAAAAGAAATGCTCTTCACACAACCATAAAAAGGCAGTTCAGCCTTTTTCTAACGCTGAACATGTCTGAAAATGAAAAGTAAATCCCTCTTTTGCCTCATACGCTATGTCATGTTTCCTATGTCGAAATGGCGTTTAAAATAAGGCTAATCTAATATGCAGTTATACAGGACAATCAGGTTAACCTAAATACCTTACATTTGAATTCAGCTCTATTTCTGACACAGTAATGTAGCCCCATCAATTAGCGTTCTGAATATATCTGTGGCTCGCTGACTAGGCGTATATTTCCCATGTTTACGTCGCGAACCCTCAAGGTCCGGCACAAAATTAGAAATGCTGGCGAAACAAAGATGCCTCAAAAAAATCTGGTTGCTTAGCTTAGGTCTCAGCGTGATCCATACATGGACCATGTTGTAACTATTCTATGGTTTCCCGGACAACAACAGTGGGTTGCTACATGATTATTGGTATCTCTTGCCAAAAATCTTGAAACTTCGTTGGTTCACGAGAAGTGGCAAGTATTGCCAAAGACCTCTCCATCGTAGCTGCGTGATCGGGTCAGCAGAAATGGGATCGTCCAGCGGACGTCATCAGCATTCTTACGCGTAGCGGTAAGGAATGTTAATTGCCACTCTTCGAAAGACAGAGAAAAACAAACCTATTCCATCCCGGATCCGACCTGAATATAGCACGTCAATGGTTTCGCCATTTCAGTTCGCCTAACCCAATGGTCTGATTCCTGACATTGGGGCATTTCTGCAAACTATCTGCGAAATCCTTATAATAACTTAAACGGAAATTTTGGTCTTGCTGTCTAGCTGAGCTGCTATGAACAGGAAATTGCAGACATTGGGGAATCTATTAAGCGTCTTTAACAGTCAACCGGATGTATCACATGATACGGAGGGCTATTTCATTGCGAGATTTTTGGAACGGAATTACTGCCAAGATTGCTCGCCATTTCCGGTAACGAAAGAGGAGCTAAATCTAAAGAAAACACAAAAGGTAGAAAAAAAAGACAACGCCGACGTAAGTGACGTGGTGGCACATTCCTCTCCGTATACACACGCTCGCAGTCGAACAGGACACATTAGGCTTGTTGGCCTCCTAGCACATATTTCGGATTCTATTTCTGAGTAAAGGGCGGTATGGAACGCTCTCGCGTGCTATGACGTCACTCGCTGATCAGTGCAAGCATGATGCTGGCACAACCATAACTGGCCCCCGTCTAAATGTAAATCTATACACGCAGACTGGCATCCTCATTTATACGAAGAGTATCGAAGTCTGTAGTGCGAACACACATTTCTGCCCTCTTTTTACGTTGACTTTTTCTCCCGGGAAGGATCTCTCTCGCGTACGTTGATAATATTTGTGGCAGCAATGCCAGTGAACCTGAAGCTCCATTCGGGGTTTAGTGACAAAGTCTCCTTGTTCAACAAAAAGGCCGCGGATCACCAAGAGAAGCAGTTGGATAATCCTTTCTCAGAATGGGGTACCTCTTGTCCGCGCCGTCGATTGAGTCGGGATGACAGTAATTACGGCAGGTGAGTAGCTCTCCGTGCCTCCGGAAGTACGTGCAACTACACTACGGTATGTTTGATATAGCTTACACTCGAAATCGGAACAGACGTTTTCGGCACACGATGCCAAGGACGTTTGGGAAAAGGTTTTCAAGAATGCTTGACTAACGACAAAGTCATGAGAATTGCTGACTGATTACTTAAAAGATGAGGGGGAAAAAAAGAAGCCCGAATTTTCATTTTGTTGAATTGATTTGATTGACACCACCTTTGCACCTCAGCCGTACCCAAAAAATCCCTCGGGGGAGACACCCCACACTCACAACAGCGGTTTCGGTATATATGTATTTTTTCCCCCTCTTTACGGAGAAGAATCAGCTAGGAAATGATTGGAGACACGGCACAGAAAATTCCGTTATAAAATTGGGCGAAGGCAGGGATTTCTTTTTCCGTAGCTTCCGAAAGCTGCTTTTCTATTTTTCTTTTTCCCCGTCCTAATGCTTGGCATTTTTACATGACAATAGCACGCCCGAAAAAGATCAAATGTATGCAGTGTTTCGTTCTTTTTTTCTTTCGTCCATGCCTCACTGCATGATATGTTTACGTTAAGAAATGCTAGCATGAAAGGCAGGTAAATGGAATGACTTTGACAGGAATGTTGGTGACGGGGAAAAAGACCCCCAAAAAATCTTGGAGGGCAAAAGAAAATATGAATATATTTTTCCCTATCTCGCTTTGCAACTGCCTTAGGCCAGTGGAAGGATCCAAGACGGCTGAAAGGGGTCGTAAGGCAGAAAAACAGCTGCAGATCGCGATACGCGAATGCTGTGAAGTAATATTCGATTGTGGGGAACGTTTGCCTGACGGCACTGCTTTCATCTCCTTCGGTCGCTTATTCCACGTAAGTCAGAATAAGATTTTTCACAAATTCGGACAAGGGAAGAAACCAACCCAATCACATTTTGTGGTAGAAATACAGTGATTCTCAATGGCAGTGATATCTTTTTTCAGATATATAATTCCATATCGGATAAGTGTGTTGGGTTGCTCATGCGTGCTCGGAAGCACGGACTTGTGGATTTTGAAGGAGAAATGCTCTTTCAGGTACGTATGCCGGTAAAAGGACTGGCACCGTATTTCTGCATAAAAAATTTCTTTTTACTCTGCATATATTCTTTACATTCTTAACAGCGACGGGACGATGACGTGATCATTAGTTTGCGACTACCCATCAATGCCATTCGACATCAGTTTGGCTTCGGTCCTATGGAAGGTGGAGGCAAAATACCGGAAGATGAAAGAGAGGAAGAAATCGCACAAACCTTATCAGAGGATTCCGCGGTTGTCAAAGCGCTTCCTGTTTCGCAACCTGAACTGGACGCCATCAAAGAAGGCTCGCTTGGCGAAGAGAAATTATCCGACGACGACGACGACGGCGATGACTTCAGATTGCTGTCCAGCGAATTTTCGCCACCTTCCCACAGTGATATTACTGCTTCACCCAACGAGACACCGGTACCTATTGTCAGCTCGGGAGAAGAAATCAATAACAGAAACGAAGCATTGCCCAGCTTGCATAGCCTTGTTGCTTTAACGGAAGCGGATGAACTTTCCCAAAGTAATGCGAATCCCGCCGCGGTCGACGCAACCCCGCCGCAGAAATTTGATTTGAAAGAAACAGATCCGCACGAACGAAGTCAACAGAACCCAATATTCCCCACAGAGCCATCAATCGACGAGTCAGTAAATTCCTCGGATCTTAGCCTTTCAACTCCGTTCGACAAAGATGAAAACATAACAACTCAACCGGAGAACGAGTCTCAAAAATCTGAAGACTTTCCATTTCTTAACAGTACGACCTCCTCTTCTGTATGCTATTCAACAGCAGAAAAGAGTCAGGATCTACCCGAAAGAGTCTTAGCTGATTTTCCCGAAGAAACTGAAAAGTTACAAGAGATGGAGAACCGTAAGGCAGAAGCAACCGAAAAGAATCTGGTTATGAGTTGCCCAACTATTGATTCTCAAGTGACTCTTCTTGCTGAGGCATCACCTCAGGTTAATTCTTCCGACCTAGTGGATGATAGCCTGAGTTCGGGAAATGAACTTGGACAAGAGGCAGCAATAGAAAAACTGGCCCCGAGAAATGAGAACGATTCTTCTGACTCCGCGACCTTTGCTGAAGTCGACGATTTTAAAGTATTTGTCGAGCCAGAGGTAACATTTTCTTTACTTCTTCGCAAAAGTTCTGCAGCATTACATAAAAAATGTTGTCTTTTTATTAGGGTACTCCAAATTAAGGTGGATACGCTTGTTCGCGTAACACAACGTCTGCAAAAAGGAGAAGGAATACGCTGCCGACTGGGCACAAAGTGTTTCTAGCTGAAGTAGAATTGCTTCCTCCAACTTTTCTATATAGGAAGTAATAATGGAGTAGTTTGTTACGGCTATTGTGAAATAGCTAGTATCAGCAACTTCTGAATACACATTACACTACGGTTCATAAAAATGATTACTACAGTATGCTTTCCACGTTTTGGACATTTCTCTCGATATTTCGGCTCGGCAGCAATTCGAGAACGGCATTCCATAGTTTCCCCTAAACTCAATGTAAGGACGCTGTTGGGACGCAAGACACGATCTCAGATAGTGGGAGGATGGCCTTCACATGACAAAATCTCTAATGTCCTAAAGATGACTTGGGGGGGGGGAGGTAAGGATAGGGGTGGGATGACGACTCTTTTAGGCAGAAATAGCATCTCCTTGAAGGAGATTTTGTATCGTGTCAACGTCGATACGGACGCAAATAACGGTTCAATAATGCGCTAGCTTATAGCCATGTTTCATGAGCACCGTGAGTAAGTATTGCCACAGAAATGTCCCCTAACGTTAGATTGCAAATTAGGGCAAAAAGCGGTTTTCTCACTTAAGAATAAGAAATGCAACTGGGTAGACTGTACCCAGACCATATTTCTTCAGTCAAACTCAGTGAAGATGGATGGCTTGTGAAACGAAATACTAGCTTGAAGAAATCCGGGGCTTCTCGAAGAGATTGCACTATCCTCAGGCTGAAAGAAAAGAGAGATTTTTCATCACCATAGTATAGGAAGTTCAGATGCCATTCAGGAAGGAAAAAAGAAGTCGCAAGTACTCCCTGGCGCAAACAAACTTCACCGGAAGGAAAAATAAGTATTTCCCAACGCAGATTCAAAGCAATCACAATAGGAGTTCTGGGTACACTCGAACACAAAACACTCCGGTCAAACACTATAAAGCAGGGCTGCTGGCTCCTGAACACAACACACCACGAGCCATTCGAACAATGCTGCAGAAATACATACGTCTTCATTCAATTTCAAAGGATATAAATGAGGCGACAACTTCACCCAGCTTACCTGATGCACATCTTCTTACGTATCACAGAATTCGAAATTATAAGAACGGTAGAAATTCCACGGAAGTTTAACTTTCAGCTATCTAAAAGTATAGGGAATGATATTGACCTAGTAGCCTTGTAATTACCAGAGAACTAAAGGTCTTAATGTGTCTCTTTTGAGTGTGTAACAAAAAGACAAACCGTAACATTACTGTGTGTTGAACTAGGGCCAAATACGACAAACTTTTCCTGGTATCGGCTGAAGTAAAGCTGCCAATTACAGGGTGGCGCACAGTAAGTCTCATGTCTTGTGATAATGAGCAACCTCACCTACTCGAAACAGAGAAACACGCAGCACCCTCGAGAACAATGCTGAAGTTACAACTCATTTGGCACAGCAATACGATGACCAGTCAAATTGAGGGCGCCGCCTTTTCGAGAACCGTAAAGTTTCCATTCGCTTCCTTCTTCCCTTTAGCTTTTAACAAAATTTGCTACTGATGCTCCTGTTCCATGCAGATTTAAACGCATATTCCATTATTCAAAACACGTGTCTCTTTGTGTCAGCGTTGTTTCTCCAGTTGATCCCGGTATAAGTCGTCCGCTTAGAGTCAGTAATACCGGTAATTACTACCAAACAGGGTTCCCTAGAGAGGCAAGGAACTCCATTGAGAATACTCCCCCTTGTCTCCCCCTCTGGTGTTAAACACTATCTGTTGCAAGAACAATGTCAGGGATACTGACAATGCAGAAATAAGTTGGGGAGGGTGGAAGAAATTGAGATAGCCAGAGAAACGATGATTACAGAGGTCTTTTAAGCTGCATTGCTCTAAGCAAATCTCCACAGCGGTAGACTCGAGGAGATGGGTTACACACTAAATGAATAGCGAGTAAAAGTTTTCCATTGATATTTATTACGACCTCCCGCAGCTGTGCGTCCTGACCTTTGGCAGGTACCGGCGCGCTCCCCATGAAAGACCTACGAAACAATTCCTTCCTTTGCCGTACCCGCTGAAAGCTCGTATACAGAAGCCACTACTGAAAGCAGAAAACAAAAAGGAAGCTAAAAGATGGACCGAAAAAGTCGGACAGGCATCCGTAAGCCTTGTAAATGCCCTTATCCACGTAGTACAATAAGACTAATGGAAATTCCGATTGCTGAGCTTCCTTAAGGTCGATACTCGTAGAACCATTTACTACGTCTCATTTGATTGGCACTTGTCATCACCCAGCGTTCATCATCTCCGCGCCATTTGAGGGGGCCAACTCGTACTAAAACGCCTCGCTTCAATATTGACCGGCATGAAAAAGCGATATTTTGGCAAAAAAAGGACGTACGCTTCTCAGATGGCGTTTTTCTTTAAATTATGACTTTTTAGTTTACTTACAGTTTGTGAATATTTGATATGAGACAAGATGTCACGGTTTCTGGAGAAGATTAGAAACTTGAGCCGATATTCTTCCCACACTTATTATGTGACACCATCAGCAAAAAAAACTGGGAGATTTATGGCGAGTGACCGCTTAATAATCTGGCAAGGACTGCGGACTAAAATGCACTAACAGCTTTCAGGAACTCTCCCGAGCATGTTAAAACGTCCTTTCAAAGCTGTCCTTTCATGCATGTAGTCTTCCTGATAAGTTGTCAACCGCGGGGGCCGTCAAACTAACCACAGCAAAGACGACCAACTTTGGGCTAAGGCTTGGAAACTTTCTTGCAACTTAGCTAAGCTGTCAACATTACTACAAGAAAAGGGAAGCAGTAAAAAAGGAGAAAATGGAATCACCGCTCCGCAGCACACTTTATAATATATTCATCTTGGCTCGGGGAAAAGAAGTTGTCTACCGTTCCTAGTGATAATCGTGCTAGAATTCCAGAAATATAATCGTCGAATTCTTGAATCGCAGCTAAGCTTCTATGTAACACAGAGCGAACTTTTGTCGTCGCTACCGCCCACCTCATATTCTTGAACAAAACTAGGTATTTTACACGAAAGGAATATGCCCAATCCTAGCAATTCAGAACCGAAGAATTTTGCCTCCTCGTTGCGTTATTGCTGCATAATATTCAACTTATTTAAAAATTTTGAGGACTGGAAAACAAAACGATTTTTTTTGTCTATGTAGGACAGAAACAGAAGAAGCGCGACTTGTTGAGAGAAAAGTAATAGAAATATTTTCAAAGAAATGTTCCTATAGTGGAACATTGCACCACTATTTTTTCCTTTTGGGGGGCGAATGACAGTGCCAATCATAGCTAGAGTCCTTATGGCTGGTATTGTGACTTGTCAATCGGAAAAGAATCTCGACAGAAATTTAAAGATTGGGCGATCTAAGGGATGGGTGGCATATTTCTGCACCATTTTTTATTACAAGTGGTGAAATGTTGCTAATAAAACGTTCTTTGAAGAACATTCTTCATGCACGTAAGCTCGTCAATATGGAAATTGAGCAGCAGACATTGCACAGAAATATCCGTAGGAATTCGATGAGGGCTGCAATACTAAGCACCTCGGAAACGTTAATCCAGTTTCCCGAAACAATGGAAACGGGATGACTATTCATGTTCTGTCGTGTCGCATATTCACGGCAAACACAATTACTACTTTGCAGTGATTCATGACGGAAACAAGTTTCCAACGGACCATTCCTTTGCGAAATCTAGTGCACCATCGTTAGGGCCCCAAGATACTCTCACAGAATGACGAACAGATGCACGGTGAAGCGTTAAATTGTATATTCTCAGAAATTTCTGCAGAACTATGTTGCGAATAACTTTTGGCTCCTTCCTCAATTACTTAGTACAAAAATATGGGTTCTGGTTACTGCTGCAGCATTCTCATTACGGTGCAGGGAAGGGTTGTAGCCAAGGTTGTACATTTGGAGCCCCCAAAATATTGCTGCAGCATATTTGCTCGGTGCTGAATGAACAAACGAAGTCAGAATGTTTGCGAAGCATTTACCTTGGATAATTAGATGATGACCTGACGTGGTTTAAAGGTTTTGGAAAGTCACGGGAAGAGTAGAGCAAGAGGCATGTAGATATATAGTACCAAGGGCGTGTAGACACGTGCAGAAGTACGATCCGGACTGCGCATGTGATACATTTTTCGAGTAGCCCTTTATCCCAGGGTGCTATCCAAGACTATTTGAGGGCCGGAACTTAGTTCGCTGCTAGCAGTTCACATTGACCTTTGGCCTGAGACAGTTCTTTGCCAAGTTGTTGTAAAACTCCATAGCTGGTACTAGTTCGATATTTCTGCAGCACATTTCTCGCCAAAGTGGTTTTGTTTGGGTTTCGTGTGTACCATAAAAGCGACACTAGTTTCACGACAACAACGGTCTTATCAAGTTTTAACGCTAGTTGTAGTGCTGCGATATTTCTACTTAGCGGTAAAAGGTTACTGTAATTCTGTGGTAAGTTGGAGATTTTCTTTGTCTCTTCTGAAAACCGTAAAGAAGACCTACGGAGTGGAATTACATAACCAAACGCGTCAGCTAACAAAAATTTATAACTGTTGCTCTCATACCTTTTCTCGCGTGTCATTAAAAGAAATATTTCTGCATCACAGACCACTACTCGTAACTTTCGAGATTACCCCCGACCTTGCTAAGCACTGAATAGCAGGGTAGAAAACGTAACAACTCTTATCATTGGTGGAAAGAGTGCTTCACTATCCTTTTTAAAGCTAAACTTTTTGTGCCGTTAGCTTCATAACGAAGGAAAGAAAACAAAAACGTATGGAACACAGAAAGGAACACGAAAAATATTTGGCTGAAGAAGGACGAGTACCAGGACGAATTTTTTTATCATTTGTAAATTTGCTAAAATAGCATCTATGGATTCTAATTTGCACAACCCGTACAAAAAGAATATTCCAGACAGCAGGGACGAATGAAGGGAAAAAAACACAAACGCAGAAATACTGTGTATTGAGCTCGAAGAAGTGAAGGACACAATACGTAGCAAAAGTCTTTCATTTGAAACCAAATCACTTGATCGTGTGCACGGAAACACAAGGTGAGACTTCAACGTGATTTTTTTCTCTCACTTTAGCGAACTTTGTCATATATTGATATAGTTTTTCTTATTATTATTATTATTACAATTATTACAATTATTATTATCGGTATTATATTACATAATTTATTAGAGCGTACTAACATGCTAAATATATATTTTATTAGAACGCACCAACATGCTAAAAATTTCCCAACTAAATGATTTCTAACTGCTAAGATTTCAGCTGACTTTGAACTTTACCACTGTGGACAAAATATGTGTACCAAGTTTCTACCATAAACAGTTTCTAACGGTATCGACAGAAATACTTCACACATACTTCTTCACAGAAAATAGGTTCACAAGGAACACTCCTGAGTCAAAGCCCCGTAACACGATTATCACGCAGCCGTGTAACAATAACTTCATCAGTCAAATATTCAGGAATTAAAACTGTTCAAAAGAACAATGCTAAAAAATATAAAACGACAGACAAAAAGTAGCAGTTCTTTGAAACAATTAAAGACCAGTCTCTTAGAGAGAGTTCGACAACGTTCAACAAAGAATCCTTGCTTAGTGTATCCATAGTGAACAAATGATTTCAACTGGCCAGCGGTAACCGGGTATCCAGTACCGACTGGCATCTTTGGGTAAACCATTGCCTAACCTAACATTTGCCCACGCTTTCCGTAGGTCTGCTAGGAAGAAAAATTGTGTGATATTTACGTTTTCTTTTGAATGTTAATTTAACGTTGCTTCGAAGCTTCATTAACACTAACTTACAGTACATAGACAAAAGAAATGACAAAGACAGTATTCCGCACTGGGTTTGGCCACGTCAAAGGTGACTTAATAATTTGCGGTGCTATGTCACCAACGTAATTTCCGCTCCCCACCCAGTGGCCTGACGGTATGCACTGTCCCTTGAAATCTTCTCAAGTTCGTTAACGTATTTTATAGCAGCTTCTGCTGCAAGCAAGTACTCGTGATCAGCACCACTGGTGGACTTGAATTACGACCATCGGTAAATTAAACCCCGTGGTACAATTAAACCTCGTAAAATACGCTTAAGCTGCATAATCACTCCACATTACGAATAGAGAATATTTCTATCACACGTTAATGGTATTGCTGTTCACCTTATCGCAACACCCAGCGGAGTAATAATGAGGGATTTTACGCTTAACAGCTCTTATTTTCGCACTCTTTGCCCAAATCCGATTCTAGACCTCGACGGATCTTAGCAAGAACTTTACACTAAACTACCCAGTATTTCTACCAGCAACGCCCATTCCATAGCTACCTACTACTCTCACGAGAGTTTTTGACACGTTTCTTCACTATGTAACATTTCTGGCGTCATTAACCCCGGCCAAGATCTCAACCTATGACGTCTACTCCGTGCCTTCAGTTTGAGTCTTCAAGTACTTAATTTCTGCGCAGTAGTAAAGCTGTCTCGGTCGTAAAATTACTCCTGTAAAATTTAATTTGCGAAGAATGCTCCGAGACACGGCGAGGTGCACATGAATCTTCTCTCCTGATCCCACCTAGCAACCCAGAATTGGATTAGACGCCAATCATAACTGCTCTTACACCTGATACTGAAAAGTTGCTAACCTAGGCAACAGGAGCGCACTGTCAACTCCGTTAATGAACAAATTTTTGAACATTTTCCAAAACAGTCGTTAGTTAGTAGCTATAGACTTTTTCTTCCTTAATATCTCTTAACTGAAGTGGGGATTGAAACGGTGGGGCTCTCATTACCCCGAGAAGTAAAACAACCATCTTAGAACTTCGCGGGGAAAAGAAACGTTAACGCAAAGATCGCAGCCCACGTCATCTGTATTTTTCTCTCTTTTTTTTCGGAAGAAAACGAGGCCAGTAATTTTTTTTCGTCGGTGAAAACTTTTAAAGAGCTACAGAATGAGAGAAGATTTAAATGCTCTATGGGACATGGAATGATAGGCAGAAATATGACAGAAGAGGCCCAAAAAGTTGGTTCACGCGACTGCGTGGAAACAAAGATCTGGCATATGTCTTGAATCAGACAATCGCTCGTACTCGTTGTCGTATCTTTAAGACAGAGAAGAGGAAAAGGAAAACGGAGATGATCTACCCCCCAGATCTGAGGAGAATTGAGTAGGTCTCTTCGGAAAAGCATCCTTTTCCTCTCTGTTTAAGCTTATCTTTCACGCGCACTCTACCGTACCAGATACACTTGACTCTTCTTTGTGCACGCCATCCGTCTCCAAGTCGTGTCATTTTGATAGCAACCCTTATTGTGCCTCTTTATGCCCCGCTACCTTGACCGCCACACCCGCATTTCTACCCTTCCGAATACTTTCGCCAAGAACGTGGCGCCTAATTTAGCCTATTCATTCATTGTCATGCGTAGCATTTCTTCATTAAGAAACGCATCTATGAACAGGATTTCGAAAGCTTTGCACCTTAGCTCAGTAAATTCACAAGCGTAAAAATTATGCCAGTAATTCTAGAAATGTAGTAGTGAAAAAAGCTGAGCAAACGTGTAAGGACAGTGCTTCACATTTCTAAAAAAGTGTAGTGTTTATGTTCATTTTTCTGAACACGTTTTCTGTGGTTCAGAGCACTTTTTGAAATGGAAAGAAAATTCGTACTTTAAAACTAGTTGTAAGCTACTAAACTAGAACAGACAGAATAATTTTAGTAACAATGTCCGAATGAAGTCGTTCAATTAGTAATTTTAAAACAACTAAGTCGTTAGAAGAAAAGCACATGCTTATAAAAAATGACCGCAAGTGAAAGAAATGGCTCAGAAATTACGTTACTTTGAATAATCTTTCTGGAGACAATGAGGCAAACTTTCAGAAATGTTCATGTGGGAGTTTCTTACAGGTAGTAGCAAGGATAAATACTGTTGTAATATCCGCATTCAATAACAGAGAATGGCTAAAAATGGCTTTACAGTTGGCTTACGCGGTCCCACCAAGCGACCGAAAAAATTACGAAATTATTTCCTGCAGAATTCCGCTTCTGAATATGAAAAAATACACTTCTTTCTTTTCTTTGAACTTCTAAGAAATGTTTATGTTCGAAGCCTTGCATTAATAATAAGTTGTCAGTAATTCTCCCTTCCGGAAATATGTGATTAAAGCTTCAGCAAAGATTGACAGAAAACCCTACTGACAAAACCTTACCGCATTTTATGCCATAGCATCTTAAGGAACAATTTACATATTAATAGCTCCTTGTAAGAAACGGAGCACAAATACACCGCAGATCACTAAAAAGGTCCTAAACAGTTGAATATACCCTGTGTAGTTTAGTCAAAAGCTCTCAAAGCTTTATATGATTATTTCTTCAGAACGTCAGTTCAAAATTGCGTGCACTGCTTGAAAAGGAAATCATACACTTTTTTAACAATCATTGCAGAAACTGTGAAGCAATATGCATGGTTACCCTCCTCAAAGTCTAGAACTCGAAGATTAAACACAGATTTGGCCACACTATTTCATCTTGAGGCCTCTTCTTCCCTGACAGAAATTACATGGCAGTAATACGCTACTCGTTCGAGCCGATGCCAATGACTTTACCCAGCGTTCTTGGCAACAAAAGGAGTCAGTAAGGTCGGTAAATGCGTGCAGCAATAATAACCCATTCGAGCAAGAAACACAATAAGGCAACTGTACTCCACTCAGTGCGTCAGTCATACGTAACAATGTAGTCTACAAGCCACGCCAGTATACGTTCAACGTGGGCTAGTCAAAATGGGTAGCAACGCTTCGTTTCACTCAAATAATCAACCCAGAACGGTTCCAAAAGTAAATCTACCCGATTTAAAATAAAAAGAGTACCCCAAGCGAAGCAGTGAGAAACTATCTTTTTGGAACTAAACACGCCAATAGAGCGTTGCGGTGTCACGGAAGATAAGTACGAGTTGTCATGGAAACCTGTTGCCCCTTATGGAAAGAAAAGAAAGGGCAAGGAGCGGGGAAGGCGAGTAGGGGGCGGATCGGGATGGTCTGCCGAGCTGTATGGGGGAATCAGCACCCAACGTACACGTACTGTACGTATACCGTTGTGCCTCATCAAATAACTACGTTTCTCACCCCAACTCCTCCTACTAAACGCCTGTTCATAAAATTTCTCCTGCCTCTCCTTGGCTTTCTATGGCTCAGACGAGCACTTTGCAGAAGTACTGCTGCCTAAGTAATGTATGCATCCCGAATTGCTACGCGCTCGTCCTTCTAATGAACATACACTCCGGGATAATAACGTCTGCGTGTAGTTATGTTCACCTAAGCATTGTCTGCTGAACGCCTCTCTACTCCTAAAGCTACGGGGACAGTTCGCTAATCCTTTACCCAGACGGGAAAAGGGTATCACCCCTTACCTAATGCAGAAATACTGGACTTTCGTAATCATATAGGACATACATCTCATTACCTTAACCGGAATGGAAACTCAAATTCAATACTCAGCGCGAGTTTACGAGACTGAAAAGCAATAAAGGGAAGCACCCGCTACACAAGCAGCAATACTAAGTCCGAACCCATAGCTTCCGTTCAGGATGCACATGATCAATACTTCCCGATACACCCCGGCAAGAGCTTTTATCTAACGATGAGAATGAACGCTCGAACCCTTTGCTATCCGTATGCCAGTTCTTGCTCTCCACGCCGAAATGTGGGGCCGATACACGCAGAATTTCTGGCCAAGACAGTAGAAAGCAAGGAAAACAGTTTGGGCCAACGATGCCAGGAAGTATGGCACACTTCATAACTTTTTTCCCGTAGTCCTTCGGATAGAATTATTATTGTCTACAAGAATTACTGCTACGTTTCATAAGAAATTCCATATTTCTCCCAGAGAGTAATATTCTGCTTTCGTGACTAATGTAAACTACCGATTTAACGTTGAACGAAACGCGAAACCAGTCCTACTAGCGCTAAGTCTACTCGACGAGAAACTCAGTGCTATTGGTAATGTCAAATAAACGTAAGTAGAAAGCCCTCCAAAACTTTCGAGTTTTCTGTAAGACATCCTTCAGCATTGATTTATTAGATTTTCAAACACAGAACCGAACAGCGTCAATGGAAGAAAGAGATACTTTTCCGACTGTAATATACAACACTAAAATAAAAAAAAACCAAGGAAGTCTGCCCAATTGAATTTTTTTGTAGAATTTTAATTCTGTTCTCTCAGAGAAGAGATCCGATCACTATTGCTCAGAAGTTTATATACACGATAACTCTATTTTTCATTCCTAGTGCCAAACATGTGTCTCCGCAGTGACTTACTGCTTTAGTTCTCAAGAAACGCTGAGCAGCCCATGACTGCCCAGTAGGGGATTCGCCGCAATTTTTTTTTAAAAGAAAAGAAGAGAAAGAAGAATTGGATCTGGCATGCCTTTAAGATAACACAAAGGGTCCTGCTGTTAACTCTCACAAAAAATGGGGCGTAAATCCGAAGAAACAAACAAAAGCAAGTTCACTGGCCCAATATTTCTTCCAACAGTTTTTTAGCTGCTTACTTTCTGTCCGTCCGGTGAAGAAAAGAATGAAAACTAAGTAGTGCACCAGCTTGCCTAGTTTTGCAAGTTTACCGTACACCGAGACGGAATGGCGGGTACGCGAACTAAACGAGATTGTTTTCCGATCATTTATCTCTGACACAGTGAACATGTAGAGCCTCTTCCAACGATATTGCTTCGACTATGAAATATCTTCTTCTCTCACCCTAGTCCCAATGCATACACCGTCCTTAAAAAACAGTAGGAAAAATTTTGACGTTCTATCCAAACTGGAAATCATCTACCCCTCACGTTCTTTTGACTGAAATAAGAAAAAGACAATGCCCCACTTGTAGTCAGGCATTTATCCCAGGAAGCGAGAACTCTTCATCAACTCAGAATCACGCAGGGAGCCGAAAATTAAAACATCACTTGGAGCAAAATTCCCAGAAATAGAAAACTAATTTTCTTCAAAAATTAGAGCAGGATATCTATCTTTACGGCAAAATTTCTCATTTAATAAACTGACAGAAATTAAGCGTTCCGTAGACACGGGACTTCACAGTCAGATAACGTATTTCTGTTCAACGCAAAGCACGAAAAGCATGCGCCATAAAAACGCTTGTTTTTTTACGAATTCGACTAATAAGTCTACGGCAGAAGGAAAATTTGGCTTACAGACGAAAGGATGAACTTTTCATGTCGTTACGACAATAAATGCGGGTTTTATACAAGGCAGAAAAAAGATTTCCTACCCAAGGATATATTCTACAAATAAAAGATAATAAGCAGGGAATGACAACAATAACTCAGGGAGCTAGAACAGAGATTAAATATCACTCAATCAAACTGACAGCCCTTCACCGGATCTTAATCATTGCCTAAGAATGCTTGGGATAATACAGAGCGAACATGCTACTTGGGAAAAACATTACTGACTTGAAGAAGCATTTTCTTCTCGTCCATGCAAATGACCGTAAATGACTGAGAATGTTTATGCAGTGATATTAATGCCGTGATTAGCAAAATTTTCTTGACAAAGGGGACCTCGAATCTGTAATCATAATATTACATAATTATGGCAATTCCTGACCCAGAAATGCTCTTGAGGTTCACAAAAACGCAGATTTGCAGCTAAAATCTCTTCGTGGTTCGTACTCACAGTATTTGAACTGTTAAGTCAGTTTCCTTTCAACATAAAGCTGATTTACAAAATTTGTCTAAATCTGCTTTCTGAACACAAAGTACGTTTATATGTTTCTTAATAATTTCCTTATTTACTAGCCGTTTTGCATGACAAATCACGTAGTGAAACTAGTTCTATTAACAGAAGTTCAGATTGTGTAGGTAGTGTGTCCAGTACAGCCCAATAGTAAATCACTAAGCGTTTGCGTTTCAGGTGAGACAACGACGCCAGAATTAGCTATTCGTCTTTGCGCAAAGCAATCACGAACAACCAAAAACGAAAAGAACTTGTAGGATTAAGCTCCAAGGAGCTTCGCAGGCTTCATATTACTATCCTTTTGGCTGCCGGGTGCTAAGACGACCGTTCAAGGCTTCCTTAACGGTTTGCGTTGCTGTACTGGCATTTGTGGCTCGCCCGATGAATTTCCTCCCTGTCTTCGTTATAAATTTACAAGATAAGCGGATGTAGCCAACGCTCATAAAGGTGTCAACGAACACGAAATTACTTCTCTTTTCTTCCCTTCCAGCTCTCCCCCTCCTTTTCTCTCGCGTCCCAACACACAACCGAGTTTTCCGTAGAGGATGTGCGTCACGCAATTCATATTCAATGGTTTTGTACCCGGTACCTGAACCCCCTCTTACGGACAGCATTAAGTTCTCAATACCGCATTGTAAGGTTCCAACATAACGACAAGTTTGGTCGATCCCTCTATTTCTGCCGGCCTGCATAGTCTCCCTCTACAAAAGGAAACGACTCATTTCGCTTCGCCAATGACATTATCATAGAAAGTAATAAAGAAGTCTGCTGGGGCTGCTGCTGCTGCTTCAAGTTTCCCACTTCAGACATTTTCCATCAAACATTCCGTTAAGACATTATTTTCTGACTAGCCAGGACAAAAAAAATCAATGACCAGCTCAGTAAGTTTCTTGTTAGAAAAATGTCTCACCGCAAAGTTTGACGGTGGGAAGTACAGTAAAATACAATACTCGTTCACGTCCAGTAAGACAAGGTTGAAAGGCGGGGAGGGGAAAAACAGATTGTGAATGAAAGCAACAGAACATTCCTAGAAGTCAATTAACCGTATAGACAGCCCGGGGACATTTCTGTTGTACCGCAATCTCCCCATGAGAACAAGCTCAATGAAAGTTGGGGCACTCTAAGGCGCTAAATTATATATGACAGGTGGCGTTGAAGCCAGCACTCCAAAAAGCCCCTCCACGCCAGCATTTCTTTATATGTTGCTAGGTCAGCAAGCGCTATTATGGAGAGAAATACAGTAATATCTGAGCCCTTGGCCAACGCATTCTCCCGAGATGCTACGTCAGTCAATGGAGCTTTAGGGACTGAGCTGATGTGAGTTAGTAAAACACGTCCTTTTCCGCCGTAACAGGCTTCTACGAAGAAATATTGGCCTGCTAGTGAGCTGGACACGCAGTAATAGATTGCTGCGTTGTTATGTAACACAAAATCTCGCGCTTACCTGTTCAAGCAAGCACTTAAGTGGCCAGTATTCAGCCACCGATTTTTTTTTCTACTTTCGTCACTTTGTTGCGCCACGCTTGGACTCTATTTCTTCCGAACGCTTTTTCCTTGGCGCTTTTTTGGAAAGTGGCTGGCGAACGAACAGGAGTGAATTACGGCGCGAAGTACACGTTCGCGAGCAATAGAGTCCCATCCAATCCATTGGGCAGCCGTGTAATTTCTTCACGACACGAAAACTTCACGACAACACACGCCCTATGTATTCAAGCGAAGTGCGTAGAAATTGAGCACCGTAACGCGATGTTTACCAGATGGGATATTTACTGCCAAAACAACCTTGGCGCTCTAACAATCTCCCTAACTATATAACGCTTAAAGGCAACTTTGACAACAACTATGGTTCGTTCTCCCAGAAAATATCTCCAGGCATTCTTCCGTGAAAGACAAATTACTTCACCAGTCAAGGTTTCTGCTCAGTTCCCGATACTCTTCCGCAAACTCTGTCACTTAAGCAATAATTTTTTTTCTACCTTTCAAAAAGTCCCATCTCAAGCTCTTCAAGCTCCAAGCTACCCAAAACTAATTATTTTTCGCCTACAAGCTTTTCTAGTACCTATCCCATGGCAGAATTTTCTCCACGAAATATTCCACATAAGCTTTCAATCAGCGACATATTCATTCTCTTGTACTTTTCTTCGTTCTGTAAAGCCTTTTAAGCCTCTTGAGCGTGAACCACTTACTTTTTGCATACCCCCTTACCACCTATGCCAGAAATGTCTGCAGTAATTTCAAGTACCCTTGAGGACCGTGTTCTTTCAATATTCGCCCAACTCTCAAGAGTGGATCAATCACACGTTTAGCGCATTCTCCTGGCTTTTTAAGAGGCTAGGGAAAGGGGTTTCAAGCACTTCACGAAAGCGCGCGAGGAAGAGAGTGGAAGCACAGATCGTGGGACTTTCAAGTCCGCCGCCCATAAAATCTGCTCGACGGCTATCGGTAACTGCAATAACCCCCTTCTCTGGGGGATTGCGATTGGAGGGTTAGCAAAAAAAAAAGTCCCTCTATGGGCGGAGTTAAGGGCTGAGCTATAAAATGATGTGGAAAAGTTGATCCAATTCAATGACTAATCTCTTGTCTAACTTCGTAGGAGGTAAAGATATGTAGTTTATGCTCGATGGCAACGTCGATATCGACGTCTTCTCGCCGTTACTGCTGGTGCAGAGTGCCCGCCGTGGAGCTGCCACTTTTGGCGGCTTCTTTGCTGTGGCTGGTGGATGTCCGGGTGGATGCCGCGTGGACGGTGTCCGCGCAATCACCCGAGAATGTTTCGGACAACAATAGCGCCCCGTATTATAACACAAGTAGCGACAACGACCTCGTCTTCACGGATAACTTGCAACCCAATGGCTCCAGGATCAATTTCACTTCTTCCACGGCGCTCGCCTCCAATGAAACACACAACGAAACCACCGTAGGCGACGATCTCGTTTTTACCATACTTACTTCAACAATCCTCGGTCTTATGATTCTCGTCACGGTCGTGGGTAAGTAATCTCATAGCAGACACTATTTTTTTTTGTCTCTGGCCCATTCCTTGTCCTTTTGCTCGCTTCTTTCGTTTGTGCCTGTCTCGTATTCTTCTTTCGTCAGCGGGGCAAGTTAATTGCATAAATATTTTACCCGGGGTTGCGGTTGACCTTGCCTCGAGGGAAGAAATAATCACATTACTGCGTTAGCTTTCCTTTCGGTCCCCCAACCTCTGAAGCATTTTGCTTGTATCTTTCCGCGAACAAAAAAAAGTTTAGGGAGGATCGAGCGACAAGTCATGAAAGGCAAATGTTATTACGTAGACGATTCTGGCCAGTAAACTAAGCTTAAACTCGCCATCGAATTGTTTTTCTAACGAAGCGAAGGTCGCTTCCTCTTTGTGGCCCGCAGGCGGGAAAGGAATGGTATTGGGAAAGTAAAACAGATCGCCTTGCATGTGCAATCGCGGTAACAGCTTCGGGGTTCGCAAGTGATTCTTATAGTGTTCCTTGAAAGAAAACATTTTACAGTACCCGAAAGACTAAAGAGGCTAACTTTCGGCAGATGTGCAAGAGCTAGTAAGTGATATTGCTGCCTCCGTACTCCACACTTTGTTTAAACAGACAACTTGTAATCCTTGGAAATAAAAACAGTCATGGATTTTTTTCCCACTCATCTTAGAGAAAAATCATCTCGTCGTTCATCCCTTACACTACTAAAAAAAATCCAGTTAATAACGAAAGGGATTTGGAACAGGTTTTTTTAATATAACGTGCAATTTTTACGAATATTAGTTTTTTTAACAATAAGTGGCTTAGGACTCCACCAATTCTTATAAACCACCTATGCTCTTGTTGTACGTAGCAATTAAGACTTCTTTCATCCTTGGCCCATAAAATGATGAAAAAATCGTACCCTTCGTCGTTTCCTATATTGTTCCGAACGCAAATGTCACTCGATAGCAAGAATGTCGCTCGATTAGTTATATACAGACCCGAATTTTAAAGCCTTTTTCAGAGAAAATGAAACCAACTTTAATTACGTTACTCTCCGTAAAAAAGTCCCATTTACTAAGGCAATGTAAGAATATTCGACAAGTCCTAATCAGAGAGAAAAATTTAATTGGGGCATTTTTTTTCCTTTTTACCATTTCCAGCAGAAGGCTGAACACGGAACGAAATATTCAAAAAACCGCATAATTACTCATCTTGTGGGGATCAAAGGCACAAAAAAATGCTCTCATTTCTGCAGCATTTTTGTGCAAGCCTTCCAATTCACTGAACGGCTGCAGGTAGAAGCATAAATGAAATATCGGGCCAATTCAATCATCCGCGCCGTCGTTACCGTGACTATTTCTGCGTCATTACTTCATAAAAGGATTTTAGCCTTATTACTGTAGAATGTTAGAACACTAACATGGGCTCCGGATGGTGTTTTTGGGAGCAGGGCTGTCTAGGTTTCATAAATTACACAATTAAGCCAATTATAAGGACAAGAAAATTGGAGTCGCAGAAATTCCCCAGAAAGGGAGAAGCGCCGGAGCATAATAATGCGACTTCAGACATTTTGAAGCTTTTGGTAAAGGATCGGAGCCTTTTAGGGATACCAGGAAACGTTTGGGGGGTGCTCAAAAGCCACGAAAATGAGATAAACGTTCCGAAGTGTGACAGTTTTTGGGTGTTGTAAACTTAGCAGAGAATGGGAGGTCACCATGTGATATTGCAGCCGGCAGCCTTTCTGTCGATATTCGGTCATTTGGAACAAAGCTGCTAAGACAACTTTGGTGGTTGGCTGACTTCCAAACTTTAAAAGCTCGTAAATTTCATTCGCCCCTGGCCAGTACCGGGTGTTCCGGTCCCCTACAAGATATCTATTTCTTCCACTATCCAAACCGAACACCGCGGAAAGAAATGTGTCTCGTTCAAACAAAGAAGCCATCGTTCAGCTTGTGATCGCAGCTAATCAAAACCAGGCCGGCACGTTACACGTCGCACTTGAAGGGTGAAAGATACAAACTTGCCAGCCACACCAGGGCTCATCTATTTCTTCCAGCTATCTGATTTCCGTCTACCAGTATTCTTACCCAAAATGCTCCTCTGACAGCTCTTTCTTCTCCGCTGCTAGTTTATCAGTGCACTACATCGGGGATAAATCTACCGCCATGTATAAAATATACGTGGAGTATTTTTAACCCAAAGTACTGGCCGTCCGGGCGCATTCAGTGCTTCGATCTTTCAAGATAATTACTGCAAACAAAAAGTTTCCCCAATGATTTCCCCCCTTTTGGAGCATCGCCATTGGGATTTGCATAGTTCGGAAGACGCCCAAAGCTTCCCAGATTTTTGGGAGGATCAAGTTTTGTGACGTCATCGAATCGATGATATGCATAAAACCTCGGAAGAAAACCTGCTCGCCGCCTCCCCCATCCACTTTTATAGCCACTGCTTTTACCTAGCGCTTTTTTTATACGACAGGCATGTATAACACATTTTCGCGCATTTGGTTACGAGGGTCACGAGTGAGATATATCCCAGAAAACGGAAGCGTAGAGAACTTGATACCCGTTTTCGGTCTGGAGACGGGGGAGGGAGGTCTTCCTTGAACCAACTAAATTGGCCGATACTTGCGACAATGCCTGCTGCGTACTAGTTAACCCCTAGCAACCGTTCTACACACCTGCTCGTTTATTAAGTCTGGAAAGGGAACTTTTACGTCCTACCCGCACGTTGACTGCCACGTACCCAGACAAGTCGACCGTGAGGGAAAAAAAGGTCTGTGTATCTGCGTAAGTAATACGAGTGTAATGGAATCAAATAGGACCTCAGTAGTCTCTCGTATGACAGCGAAACAGTCTTTCGTCCCAACCAGTTGCCTCCATTTGGTAAACAAACTCACCAGGTGCTTGACAGTACCCATTTTTCTCCCAGAAACCCCTCGTATCTTCCGTATCTAGCTTTTAAAGCTCTCTAAGCTCAAGTAATACGTGCCTGAATTATTGATTTATAAGGGGACTAGCACCAATTTATAAATGCAGGAGATTAATTCGGGCTTTTCACGGGTTACGAAAAATTCAGTCTAACCTCACGAATTATTCATCTATAAGCTTGGTTAGGGCTGCCATTTTTATTAACGCGATTTTAATGAATGGATGAAAGTTTAATTGAACTGGAAAAGTATGATAAAGAACATGGTGCTTCGTATATTTCTATATTGCCACATGCTTCCTATATTGCAGTGAGGAGTAAATGTCTGCATACTATACACTATATAAAAGTAAAGAATTCGGTCACAAATACATGGCGTACTTCACGGATATACCACCATTAGAAGCAATGTTGCACGGTTCCGAACACAATAACCTATATTACTGCAGAATAACCAAGGTTAGAAAATTAAGAGATATTCTAAACAAATTTCGCAAGATAGCAGACAGTTTGACGAAATTTCAACTTTGCCTAGAGCTGTAAGAATTACAATATAATTACATATGTCTGCAGCAATAAGGGTAATACTATTTTCTGTAAAAGTAAATCACGGACATCTTGGTGTCGCTTCTGTTAAATTTAAATCATTACCGTTCTGTTGAATGTAGGTTCAACAAAATCACATGTTATTGCTATAAACATGTGCCACTTCTGCCAAAATTCTTCCGTGTCACGGTGAGCACATTTCAAGAGTTCTTTACACTAATAATGAAAGCTACCCGTAGCTAAAAAGCGTGTCTGTTCCTTCTGCTTAAACGCAGAAATATTTCTGCAGTAATGCCCGTCAAGCTTGCTGCTAACAAACTTGCTCTACCTTATATCTCACAATTCTCAAAAGCACGCTCGAAATAGATGTCTATTACTGAAGCGATATATAACGATTTTTTCTCCCTCATTCTTACTGAAGAAATGCAACGACCACGAAATCTCTGCATTGATCTCGGCAGCTCCATCGGCGTCTGTGACACCTTTTTGCAGTAGAAAAAAAAGGCTTTTGTGTGAATGCTTCACTGGACTCTTGACTCACGTGAGTTGCAACGGCAGCAGAATAATCTTGAACTACTTGATTCCGTGAGATTCTTCTAGGTCTGCATGTGCATTCTATCTAAGAGCTTGCTTGTGTTTCTGCCCTTTTCCCATAATAAACATAATTAACCTTTCCATTTAAAGGTAATTCGTTTTCCGAAAATATCCTAGCACAGCAAGAGCGAAAGGGCAAAAAATATGAGCAGACTGCTCACATTTGCAGTAATTAGGTGTCAGTACCCAGCGAACTCTTGATAGCGTCGATATTATTTTTTCCCACTCTCGCTACAAACACAATTCGCGACACCAGGAATGTAACCACAAGGTGGCATTATTAACACCAAGAGACAAATACCCCAGCACGACGATCGGTTCTTACGGACTAAAGCAGCTGAGCACGGACACCGTGCCAAAAAAAAAGTAACAGCTTTTCTTTCTGGAACCAAGTGCGAACGGTTTGTCCAATTCCTGCGCTTAGCGTGTCCAAACTGACACTACAAAACTAAACAAATCGTTCCAGGAAAGGAAAAAGAAAAAGCGCACGGAAGAGGGGAGAACTAGGACGACGGACACGGGTCAGATCAAGATACTTGTTTCGTTCCCCCTTCGTGTTTAAACATTCGCTGCCAACGAAAAGAATTTTAACAAGGCTTACTCAGACCTCTCCGGTGTGCATCATCCCGCACACTTGACAAATAGTAATATTAAAAAACAATCTCTGTTTAAAGTGTAATATCACAGCTATATAGTAACAGAAAGTATTTTTCTCTCCGGTGTTACTAGCATTCTACACGCAAGTTTCAGCAATATCTCTGCTAGCAGTATCGATGTCTTTTCCGGATCAAGTGGAATACGAGATACGGATCTTGACGCGGGTCACAGGATGGCGTTATATTGAATCTTTCGCCAATGTTACCCGTGAAATGTTGACATCTGCTGCAACGAGGTCTCAGTTGTCACTATTTTCTTGACAATAGCTATTTTTCACAAGAAATTGCTGCACTTTTAACCATTTCTGCCAACGATTCGTGACAGAGAATCGTAAGAATGGAGTGAAAAGTTTAGCTCGTTGAAGCAATAATGTCACAGAAGTCGTCTAATGTCAGACAATTTGTAGGACAGCTTCAATTACACATTGTTATACACTGTTGTGATATATTTACCCTAACTTGCACAAAATGTGGTATTGAGGGCAATTAGGAACTCTTAGCCCATTACCCACAGTCCTGCAAATTCCTAAAGTTATAAGACAGGTCGGTCTTCCTGGTACCATTTTTATCTGCATGAATAGAGCGTAGTATTATAATTAAAAAACACCGTTAGTTACTCAGGATACACTGAAACATATGAATACATATATTTACGAAGGGAGTAATAAATAAAGAGTAGTAGAAAAATATATGAAGAACGGAAGAATCCCAACTAAGTTTGTGCTTTAATTTCTTAGAATTTTCTCACTGCGTTTCCTCTTTTCGTTTGAAGTAACTGGCGTACTGTTTTGTCACTTCTATTGTTTTACATATCCTTCTACAGTTTTTGCCCTTATAGCTACTTAACTCTTTACAGAACATTTCATAATGCATTGTTACTCACGAGCAATTGCTTCTAAAAAAGAAAGAAACAAATACTGCTCCAAATTGTAATACAAATAGCTGTTACAGATAACAGTAATGCACTGAGTTAGATTTCTCTGCAGCTACGGATTATGAATCCATTTCAGCATGAAGCATTTATTTCCACTTCCATTTCGGGGGCATCAATAAGATATTTTCTCAGAACTTCTCTTCTGAAATTGTCTACAACAATAACAGGTCGACATCCTGTGAACTTCTGGTGGTATTCCTGCGCAACAAATATGAGCCAGATGTTTTCCTACACCAAGACCAAAACTCAGGACTGCACAAGCGATCACCTAGTAAATTCATTCGCGCAACTACACCAAAATGCTTGCTATTCACGACTCTCACTGCAGTCATAAACCTGTAACGAAGTCTTTCCTTACTAAGAAAAGCGACCGAATTAAGGATAGTCCCTTCCCGGCAGTAAATCCCTAACGAAGTCAACTGTCTCAAAATGCAACTATTCAAGCTATCCCTTGAATGATAATTAATTGTAGCTAGACACACAACAACAGAGGTATTTCTGCCTACGAAATAACCTAGTTTA
>JAHZNP010000235.1:0-94954 GCA_020615345.1 Triops cancriformis | reverse complement strand
TATAAATATTTCACGCTATGTATGAAAGTGTATGAAAGTGTATGAAAGTGTATGGAATGGACTTGTTCAATTCCTGTTTGAGGAATTGGACTTTGATTTGAACTTGTTAAGAAGTTAAAGGGTAGATTTGGATTTGGAACTGGAATTAGTTATCAGGTCAAAATTATTACTAAAGCTTGGAGTTGCAATTACTTGTGACGAAGCAAAAAGAGTTGGACTTCACTAAAGTCCTTTTTTTCGGACTTACGTACAAGCCTGCTTGGGCATTAGAAAACGGAACTAAGTAAACTCGAAAGTAAATCAGCCAACGTTTCACCCTCGTTAATTCTGCCTCCTCCTTGAAAACAGGAATACGGTGTTGTATACTGAAGTTATTTTTCTCTCTGCAAAACAAAAAACTCGTGGCTCAGGATAAGCGACTAGCGACAGTTAAGTTTTTCTTCCCTTTATTCAGCATAACTTTAGCGAATCAAAAACTAAAATAGTCAAAATTTCCAATTTTACAAATTGATCAAAGTGAGGTTCCAACCCTGAGGTTCCTTAAGGACTTCCCAGCAAAGAACATTCCATTAGAGACAAGACCCTTTATTATTCAGAAATGTACAGAAGCGTTACCGACCATTCTCACAAATTGGCACTAAGTTGACTGGATGCTTTTTCAAGATCGTGAAGGAGAGCGTAAAAGGTTGGGACTGTTAACTCAACATTGCTTGAATCATTCGTGCCAGTGAGAACCAAACGCACGTAGGTTTCTCCAAGGTTACGGACTTCATTACTGGAAACAATCACTAAACAAAGGGAAACAACGTAATAAAATACAAACACATTTTCTTTCCTATTACACTTACCCCCTAAGTTCCAATCGAAATCTCTGAGCTGGCCTAATTTAACTGTTGCACTTCCTTCCGAAGACCCCATTTCTAACGAACACTTGTTGTGGCTTTCGCTGTTGAGTTGTTTATTGACCAGCAACGCCATCTGTGTGAATGAAATTACCCCTGACGTCGCAGGCTTATCAACAGGCGGGACTTATGGAAAGGCGGGTTAGTTAACGTGAAAACTAATTTCGTATATCCTAACTAAGGGATAATATTTCAGACTTCTCCAAGCAAATATAAGGTGACATATAATACTTCTACACAAATAAAAATGTGTACTTGATCTGTTGTTAAGAATGATTTTTTACACAATAAATGGAATATGAAATTGTCGTTGTTTGTTCTAAGGGCATTGGTTGACATTTGTCTTCTTTATTGGCTGATTACAGTTGATTTTATAGGAGTTGATTTTGCAAATCTTTTAAGATTGTGGACCTTATGGCACAGTTTTTCATTTTCAGAACGGCCGTTTCTTTAACCCCAGTGCAGCCATGTCCCGACATTCAAGTTACTCCTTCATGCCTCCCGGCCTCAATTGCCTATTTATTCAATAGTTTCTTATCGATTATGCATGTAACATAACCAATTTTGATTTTGGTGGGCCTTGACCAATTTAACTTTGCGAACGGCAACCAAAACCACCGAGCCAAATAAGCTTTAAGTAATATTTTTTCCATAGACGTGTCATTTCGTAAGAAAAAGTTTGTCTATATTCCTATGTCAGAAGATCTATCACCCCTCCACCCTCCCTCCCAACCAAACTCTTCGGCACGGCACTGAATTCTAATGATCTAAATTGATCTAACACGCGAAAATCTGCGAAAACGTAAAAAGAGCTATGCGAGGAAAAAAAACAGAAACACAATAGAAAAATATCAACGGAAAGTAACGGACGAAAAGTGATTACCTTTCTACTCGTAAGATTGCTAAATCAGCAACACTGGTCACAGTTGGGGTTTTATTGTGGACAAGCTTCAATTACAAGGCAGAAAACACTGCGAGCCATTCATTTATTGAACCCTTTTAGAAAGTTTTCGTTTTTAGCCACTCATAACAAACTTCTTTTTTTGTTTCATTGCAACACAGCCAACTCTTCAAAGTTAAGCCCTTGCACTCCATTCATAAGACAAAAGAAGTTAAAGTTCTAACGCAGTCGTCCAGAAGCCTGTAGAATTAGTACTACGGCTGTCGCTGACGGGAGATTTAATTTCTAGGTGAAGCTGAACTGGAAGAATTCCCCATAGAAACTTCGCCTGACTGGCCGCTGCTACTTTCTCGTGGAGCACTCTGAGCCGAAGAAAAAATTCATTAGCTTCATAAACGTAACGTAATTAAAACGTAAGCATACAAGTGAACATGCTCAATAATAAATCTATTAAATTTACGGCAAGGTATAAATTAAAAAAAGAATAAGGAGGCATCCACATATTTTTAAGAGACTAATTAAACTACTCAGAAACCTCTGATTACGACGAGATACCGATTTCATGGAAACGCGAATGTAATAAGGTATGCGGTACTTTCAATATCTTACTTTCACATGAATATGATTTCTAAGAACGGCAGCTCGCAAAAGTAACATTCGCGTCCTTCGCTGAAAGTCTTGACCGGTACTAATGGATTTCTGAAAAGTGGTGCTTCTTGCATCTGCCGCCTTGGCATACAGTATCTGCAGGGGAAGAAACATGAGGTTGTTCTTATAAATAACGAGCTTTTCATGACAGACACAAATTTTACTTTATTATGTGAATCAATTCGCGCTTGGATTTGGCCGTCCAAAATTAACTGCATCAGTTCATCTTCCAAACCCAACAAAGATGTGTTGAAGGCGCTGGCCATCCGCCTCATATCAGCAGACATGTAAGGACTACACACGAAAAGTTTAAATACAAAAAAAATATCATTAAAAAAGGGTACAAAACACGATGCATACGAAAAACGGATCATA
This sequence comes from Triops cancriformis, assembly GCA_020615345.1. Lineage (NCBI taxonomy): Eukaryota > Metazoa > Arthropoda > Branchiopoda > Notostraca > Triopsidae > Triops > Triops cancriformis. Next base: position 92,128 of record JAHZNP010000235.1, on the reverse strand, counting down.
ATACACGCAGAAAAATACCTAAAATATTGGATAAGGGCTCGATTGCGTATTTGCGTATATAAGGTGGAAACATGTGGCGCCAGATACATGTCCAACAACAGGTTATCCTGAGAAAAATTACCTTCGTAAATTATTTTTCTGAAATTTGCAAGAAAAGTAACATACGCACCTTCATTTCGTTTAACATCTTGAGACAAGACGCATATTTGGATTCGTAAAACTTGAAAATGATGTCTCGTAGCTGAGGCTCCAATTCGAGAAAGAGTTTAAAGGATGAGGAAGCCATGACATGCTTCTGGAGCTCTTGACGATCAAACGAGGCTAGGGCACACAAACCGCCATAAACTGCGACATTAGAAGGTGACAAAAGTTCCGTGGGGCTCTCTACATGATCGACATGAGCCTGGAGCAAATGTCGTGCTGCGGACTTGTACTTGCGACTGCACAACTCAGCCAATCCTGCTGCTACTCGAAGCTGGCTCAGAACAGGTGGCGAGGAACTTTCTCTGGTCGAGCCTTCTTTTGTTGTAGGGGTCTAATGTGTAACAAATGAGTAAGTGAAAAAGAGGCTTAAAACAAAATATTAAAACCTAGCTGAGAGTGCAAATGTTATACATTGATCAATCTATATATTACGCCAAATTTTCTTAATTTAACTGAAAAATACCAAGTTACCTATTTTTTCTTACATTACTTAAGAGCCAAAATCTTACTATTAATTTATGAGACAACAATAAGAAATTGCAAGGGATATGTGGGATTCTTTACCTCTTGGATATCCGGGGTAGATTCTGCTTTGTTCACGTAACTAAGGACGTGCGACCAATGTTCCAGGTACACACTAACCTTGATAACATTGAGGCACATATTGACAACGTGTTTACCAGACGTACAGTAATCTCGAGCTCTTGAATAGCACTTCAGGGCGTTGGAAAGATCCCCACAATCAAGGTAATGATCACCCAGGTCGTCATGACCACGACGAATGGATTCTTTGATAGAGTTGGATTTATAATTTTTCAAGTCCGTGTCCAACTTTTCCAACTGCGAATATAGTTCGTTTTTTAGTTTATTTTCTTGCATTCTCTTTTCCTTTTACTTTTAGGGCTGCCTTTTTCGTTTTCACGTCGGCCCAAACGCTATCAAACATAGGAAGCTCTTGAGGCTGAGGTTGACCCGAGGCTACTAGACTAAAAGCATTACAAACATTAAGAACTGTCGCAAGTGAAGTCAGAATGTATACCCATTTACTGCTTCCTGTAATTTTCTAAAAAGCTGTTGGTATAAGCCCACGTTATGAGTGTTCTGTACAGCGGAGATAGCCATTCTCAAAGCTTCTATTCTGAGTGACGGACAATGATCGGCAACATACAATAATCGGTAAAGTTTGGCAAGCCCATTATAACTATTGGCATAAGCTTCCAAATCCTAGACGAACGATCAAATAAATGGAAAACAAATAAATAAACAAACTATTAATGAAAATCGTTGTTAGACGAATAGTTTCCTGGTTTTCATTCATATTAAAAGTTTCTTATATCAAAATACCAGGGTTGGATTGTCGACTACGTAAGGTTCACCCTCTGCATTCTCGTTCTCTTCCGCAGGAGCATCAACTTGCATGGGCTCCACAGCATTCTAGAAGAACATAACGACAAAAACATGACATAGTGACACCAACAGAACCACCTACACATCACATAATCTTCGAAGTCTTCATAACAGGGTTCATAACAGAAAGAAGTCTTAAGATACACGCAAAACTGGACGGTTGCAACATGTTGACAATTACCTGGTGATTTGCGTGTGCTGCAAACATTTATGACCGTTAATATATTAACCGTACGAGCTTAAGCACTTCAGAATGCTTGAAAGAATCCAAAACGGGTGGCAAGTCAGCCTTGCAGAGCACCAACAATCCCTACGAAACAAAAACTGTCAAATTTGACATAAGCGCAACATTCGCACGCTACTGACAATTCTATTTACTTAGAGACAAATCGCTGCCAAACATCTGCAACTCGAAATGAAGATTGAAGAACTGTTAACTACGATGATACACGCGACAAAAACACCGACACAAATATTTCCAACGTTGACGCTTGAAGGAATCGCTTACTATATATCAATGTGAATATTTTCGATTCGATACTTTGCCAAAACGCGGCTGTTATGAAAAGCGTTCGAAAATGCCATCTTTTCGCTTATTCTATTTCTTGTTTCTCATGTAGTAAATCGAAACTGGTAAGGGAATACAGCTGATGTAAGAACATTAAGTATTAATTTATACTTGCACTCATCTACAAGTTGCACTGCACAAATTTACCATTGTCAACAGGCGAAAGATAGGAAAAACAACTCGGAAGGGCCGATGGTTAAATTTTAATTCTTTGAGGAGGTTAACAAAGGCAGCGATTTTAGGAGATCAAAATTTCACTGGGTTAAAACGACGATATATGTCCATAAGATTGTAGAGAAGAGATTAGTATGTAGAGCATCCATAAACCGACCAAGAAAATAGCAGAAGCATAGCGAGGACCCGTCGGTCCTCCCAATTCCGCTTTCCCGAAGAAACTGAGGTTCCGGCGTGCCAATAACAACGCTACAGCTAGCAAGGCAGCAATGGTGTAAATCATCACGCTAAATGCCAACGAACCTGCTTTAACCAAAAACTTGTTTCCCTATAATACAGTGTAGGTTAGAAAAACTCAGTAAATATATATATATATATAAGTTTCTTGTGTAATTTACATTATACGAATGGTAAGCAGCAGCAATTAACCAAGGTAGGCCAAGCCCGAGGAAGACATTGACAGAATTACTGCCCGTCACATTGCCAATCGCATTATCTGCATATTTCTCTTGAGCGGCTGCCACTTTTGAAGCGAATAAGTCCGGCAACGAAGTTCCCATGGCAACGAACGTAATTGCTACTCATGGAAAGGAAACGACATACAAAAACTCTTGCCAAATATGAGACTACAATTTGCCTTTTTATACCTGTTACTGCATCTTGCAAGCCGACCAAACAGCCAAAAATTCCTGCCAAGTCTCCTACGATTGCAGTCAAGAATCCAATTACCCCAAGTGAAGTGAAAAAGCAAAGCCAGCCGCCAAACAAACCAGCAGGAGGCACGAGCGAAAAAAGAATCTGTCAAAAATCAATGTTGTTCAAAAATTATTTTCAGTCATTTTAAATTGATACCAACGAAGCGATTAACGTGAAAAAAAAATTACTTCTTAATGCCTTGGAACTAAAATTGTAACCAACAATATTTTAACAACAAGTAACTTGCAAGATAAATTACTAGACAAAAAACAGCGTATGCAACAATCCTAATAGATATTCTACTATTATCTTTCAAAGTATAGATATACCTTAACTAAACTTACACGAAACGTATATCATATTGTCGAAGTCGAGCAACGCGCAAAAAAAAAAAAAAAGATTTTGCTAACACTGTTAGACCAGGCTTTGAAAAAGCCATTGAATGGGTAAAACTGGGATACTTTGACTAACGATTTCGCGAAAGAATGTTCCGAATGGCGAAGAAAGTAAATGGGCTGATTGTTTCCTAAGCCAACGGAAAATATTTCGACATAAAATCTGACTATCACCATCGCCAAAAAAGCATCGCAAGACCTTTGTTCTTTTGTAATATATGTCACAAAAAAAGAAACATGTTCTTGTGCACTTAGAAGCTGAGATTATTGGGTCTTGTGTTCTCTTTTTTGAGTACTTTCTTGTGACGCCATTTCGTGGAAGATGGTATCAGCTTCAGCACAACTTGGTACAAAAAGCTAACATGTTGACAGAAATGACGTCACTCAAAGTACTCGAAATTACTTCGAAAGTACTCGAAAGAATCGGACTGTGATACCCAACAACCCTCTAGGAATCATCGGGACAACGTCGCTCATCTTGTTGGTTCCACAAAGAAAGCAAAACCTTTTTTATCGGAGCATCGGTATTTCAGAATTACTGAAACTGGTTATATCTGAGTTGAACAATGCCCCAAGGTTCTACATCCGTTAGTAACCTTCTATACAAGATCATATCAAATCGCATGTTCCTGGGCACTCAAACTGAAGACTGTAGTACGAATTACTTGACTACACGAATTTATACACTGGATATTGAGTAATCTTGTAGAGACAGTTTGGTTGATATCTATATGATACACCTAAGGAAGTTTACGAACGCAAGACATAATGGAAGAATTTAAGAAGAAATTCACCTTCCAGCCAAAGGTAAAAAAATGCATAACGTAATCCACTGCTGTAGCGTTTTCCACATCTCCGCCATTAACGTTCATCGCATCTTTGATTTGAGAGATCCATGTGTCATGATGTACTTGCAAAGAATCCACGTTTGCACTTGTCAGTTGCGCTAATCTCCCCAACACAGAGTTGAATTCTGTAAGAAAAATGCAAATAGGGACAATAACAAAATATATGTCCTGAAGAAAATCTCTAATTGTGGATAGAAAACAAGTTCGACAGACAACAACCGGCACGACTGTCTCAACGATTTCGAAATGTTCTGCCTCTAAGATTTTCACCAACAGATGATTTAATTTCTCGGAATTTTCCTTTCAAAAACTCTTGGGTAGTGCCATTATTACGTCTCAAAACTTTAACATTTTTAAGGAAAAAATGAATCTTTAAGGCTACAGTGCAACTAACAGTGGTTTAGGGGAATCACATGGCAAACGATGTCGGCGATTTTGTCAAAACGACTCACCATTTCATTAAACAATCTCAACAGTAAAGTTTTGGATTATAATATCTAGTGCAGATCATCAAATTTAATGTAGTGCAAATCATCAATTTCAACACTTTTTAATAAACTTGTCATAACTGAATCAAAATTCAACTTTTCTGGAAAAAAACATTTTTAAAGAGACGGCCTCAATGTAGACTGAAGCATCGCTTATCTGATTTATTGGCGAAAACGGAATCCAAATCCGTCGGTTAATTTCCAATTTATCACCTAATTAGTTTTCTAAAGTTTGCTTAATGACAATTTCAAATTTAACATCGGATTTGAATTCCGTTTTGGTTAAATTAAATCTTTGAAGTGGATCTAGCGAACTTTGCCAACGAATGTTACAAATCGCTTTTCTGCAAAGCGGCTGAAATTTGTGTCGCTTTTCACAAATTTACGAATAATTTTTTTTTTTACAAAAATCTCGACTATGAGCAACAGAACTTACGATCCAAAAACTTTTAAGCGTCTACTGCTTTAAACTTCTACTGCGTAGTTTTGACAAAATCGCTGACGCCATATAGCATGTGATTCCCCTATACCACGATTAAGTGCACAGTAGCCGTAATGCCAAAGAAAACTTCGACATTGGAGGCAGAATTTCGCTACCTTGCAGGAATATAAGTATAACATTTTCACTTTTACATTTACAACTTTAAAGAGATTTTCCTCAACCCTTCTTATTCTTCGCATTATTTCAACGCTAAACATTGGGTTTCATTAAACTTTTGCACGCAAATAATAAATTAATTTAGTTCAGCTCCAAAGAAACTGAAGTTCTTCTGCACAGAACTGAATTATGCAGCAACGCAGGCAAGAATACAAGAAAAGCTAGAAAAAAGGGAAAAAGTGTAGACCGTCAGCCGCTCTGATGCTTCAGTGTTTAGAGCGGAGCGGTTCATTAATTCATTAGCAGTGAAAAATCGTTCCTCGTCACAGACTACTTGCATCGAAAAATTTGCAATCATAATTTTTCCCTTATTAAACAAAATTCCACGAAGTTAGAAAAGAATTGCCAAGGCAGGAGGCAAGAAAATAAATTTAAAACGATAAGTTTCTTAAAGTTAACGAAGAAAGTGACTTCCGGCACTCTTACTCCAGCGCTGAAAATTCGCTTAACTTTTCTATATCAGTCAGTGCCAAAAATATACCAACTGAAGACAAAGAAACAGTTTTAAGACAGACAAGGTAAGAAGAGTAGGCAAAATATATTACCCTCGTCGTTCGTAATCGTCACAGCAATTTTTGCGATAGCACCAAGTTTGCATCCGCCAGTAGGCTCTAAAAGTTCGATTTCGAAGCACTCGTCTTTCTCGGGCATCATGTCGTTCGTAATAGGAATTTCTATTACTCTCTTCGTCTTCATATTGGAAAAGGAAAAGAAAAACGCCATCACTTCTCTCCCATTCATTCTTTTCTTTTCTTTGTGTTCAGTCAAAACGAACCTCAGCATGTTTGAAGACAATTTCTCCTTCTCCGCCTTTATAATCTTTGCCTGACACAGCCGTTTTATCGACAGTTCGCCACCGAACGGTTACGTCCCCATCGGTACCGTGTTTTCGCACTATCGGAACCTGAGCCACGCCCACGCTCTCCTTCACTAGTATGCCTCGCTCTTCAAATGTAACCTCGCCAGGTTCTGCAATTATATCAAAATTATAAATAGCACGTAGGCAAAATTATTCAACGATCTGAACTTGCCGTCGTCATTAAGAATCGTAATTTCCATAATAGAAATCCGGCCTAACTGAACTCCTCCAATGTTTTTCGCAGCTGAATCACTCACAGCGTGTAATGATTTGCCTGGACTTGTTAACCGAACAGGCAGCAAACTTAATTTCAAGTAAAATTGTTCGTCTGGCTCGAACTGATTATCGTCAATCACTTCCACCACAACCTATCAAGAAAAAATATTTTAATTAATACGTATAAAAAAACGTAGCAATTAATGATTTCTCTCGTGAAAATTGAATAGGATTTAAGTTTTTAGCTATATTACTTGTTTCTCATTTTCTCCAGGGCCAAAGGTAAGCACCTCGCTAATTCCGACGAAATCTTCTCCTTCGACCGCGCTTCCATCGATCGACTCCACCCTTTAAGAACAGCACATCCAAAATAGAGTATTTCATGCTTTTGTCTTGGAATGCACGAATAAATAATGAACACGACCAAGGTTCCTTACTTAACCGAAACTGTACAATCCATTCGCCCATGTCGGACAATGCTGACGGAAAATTTGCCCACGCTTTCAGGTACGGACGCAGAGACAGCATGGAATTCTACAATGGCATTGGATTCCATTGGTTCAGGTAAAGGACCTAGATCTGGAGCTTCGGGATGTGCATTAATGACGTCGTATACCTAAAATGATAACCCAGCAGTGAAGACATAATTCACAAGTTGGTTCATTGTTTTCGCTTGCATTGTAGAGAATGCGTGACAGAAAAGGGCATGCGACCACATAAGGTCATGTATTGTAGAAGTCGATATGAAGAGAAAGAAGACGAAGGCAGCCAGTTCTCATGTAACGCGAATTAGAATGACTTTATACATTATAGACCGTTTCTCGTGGCAAATGCACGTCATCAAGCTTTTAAAGTTTTATGGTAATGCGTAAAATAAAAAACACCGTGGGGGAATAGAATGTGCTCTTCTTACCGAGACAACTGTAAGCACGTATCCGGTCAATGTCGCACATAAGTCGCCATTTTCCTTCGCCTATTCTTAACTTTCGCATAAACTTAAATGGACACCACAGAGGCATGTAGAGATTCTGATGGACTATTATAATACGCATTATTCTAAGAATAAATATTTCTGTTTCGATTGTTTTCTGACCAGCCGTTCTGGAGATATATATTTCCAAAGTTTTGGCCTTTTCCCGCCATGAGAAGCGTGACGTCACGGACGGGAAAATTTTAATTTCAGATTTCTTATTTCCTAAATCTCTTCGTTGTTTTTCGCACTTGAGAAAAAGAAATTTACAATACATCCGGAAAGTAGATTTTTCGCTCTTTTTTATAAGATAAAGTTTATTTTGGTGTCCATTGCCCTTTAAGAGGCAAAATAAAATACCGTGACATAAAAGTTCTTATTCGTGAAAAACTAATCCTTAGTTTCAAACAACAAAACTATCGTTAAGGCTATGGTGCACCTAACCGTGGTATTGGGGAATCAGATGCTAAATGGTGTCAGCGATTTTGCCAAAAATACTCAATATTTCAGTTAAAATAAATATTAACAGTAAAGTTTAGATTGTAATATCTAGTGCATAATGTCGAGTTTTCCTTTCAATTTATTTTTAGTCAATTAAGTTTAAGATCCTAATGTCTAGTGTACACCGTCGAGATTTTTTTTAACACATTTCTCAATAAATTTGTAAAAAGAGAGTAAATTCATTTTTTTTTGAAAAATTGTAATGTCAAACATTCGATTTCAAGGTTTATTAGAGCAAATTAAAAGTATTCATTTAGCAAAAACAGAACTCAAATCCGTCGGTTAGTTTCGGAAGTATCAACTGAATGGTTTTCTGATGGCAAATGCAAAAGTAAATGTTGAATTTGAATTCGTTTTCGGTAAATTAATATTTTTAAGCGGCTCTAGTGAATCTTGCGATCAAATGTTTAAAATTGCAGTTTTTCCATGAAAACTTAAATTGACTCGCTTTTTACAAATTTACGGAGAATTTTTTTCACAAAAATCTCGACGATGGGCACCATGTATTACAATTTCAAACTTTACTTTCGAGATTGTTCAATGAAATACTGAGTAACTTTGACGAAATCGCCGACGCCGTTTAGCATAAACACCGTAGCCTTAATAAAAAATAATTTAACGACAGCTTTTACTTTTCTGCTACTATCAAGCACACCTGGAAGTCCTTGGAAGGTTTCGAGGACACAAATCTAACGCAGAGTGCAATAGATAAGTTATAACGCAGGAAGGAATTGTCAGATTGTCCTAACTCGTAAATTTAAAACGATAGTGCCTGCCATTATTCAAACACATACGTCATCTTCAAGATGACACTAGATAGATTAAAAACACTAGAGAAATGCAGTATCTTGCTTCATAATGTAGGCTACTTAGTTCGTTGTTTATATAAGTATATACAGGTTTTGTTAGCAGAACCGTAAAATGGTTTAAAAAATACCGTCTTGCTAGTGACTTTGTGTGCTACACTACGGCGAACATTGGACCCTTCTAAAAAGGCAAGGTAGAGTAATCGGGTCAATACTTTGTCACCGTACCGTTTGGTTGTTTTCAAAAGAATTGTGAATAAGCAGAGAAAGGTCAATGCCTTTTTTAATCCAGTGACCCTAAAATTAAGAAAAAAATACACTATTATTCCAGCATACATGAGTTCAAGTTTCCATTACGTTTGTTAGGCGAACTACCAAATTAACCTCCGTTTCAAGAAAGCTGTTGATTATTCCCAAATGGACGAACAATGGACCCAAATTTAGATTAAAAAAAAGTCCCAGAGGTACTAATAGCAGTTGTATTGCATCACCTACTACGGCAAAGACATTTTCAGCAATTTGGCTCCGACGCGGTTTTTTCCCCAGAAATTTATTAAACTCGATGTGTTTATACTGCTTATTTGCGAAACATACCTATCGCGCTACAAGAGAACTGACATATCACAGAATGGACAGCCGAAAGAAGAGTTGTCATGCTCGTATTTGCCAAGGAAAGCATTCCAGAATAGGAAAAATCAGACAGACAAGTATCGTTTGTTGACTAAAATGCTTGGGTTAGTGTTAAAAGTACCTTCTTGCCATTCACGCCCAACGTCCCAACATTTTGCATATTCTAACCAGAAATCGAACAGACATTATAGATTCATCACACCACTCACCACAAAGCGCTGAAACTGTTATTGACTTGAACATAAAGGTTAATACAGAGTCACACCACCCAAAGTAAGCCATAAACCTTAGCAAAACACTATAGCAGTAATAAAAAGACTGTTTACCTCTTTCAGCTTCATGCTCAATTGAGGTCGCGTTTTCTTGCTCCCAGAGATGTCGCGCACAGCGCCAATGCGGTACCAGATCCTCGAATGCTCTTGCGAATCCACAAGCCTGGAACCCGGTTATTTACAATGAAAAAACTTACAACAATACACATTAAAAAACAATACCGATATGCAGCAAGTTTCGCAGCGTCTTCGCCAGTTAAACCCATTTTTGTCGCATTTCGAACAAACTTGGCTAAAGCATCCCGATCCAGTGTACCATGTTTGGCCAACTCAAAGTTCTTGTCACCATCTATCATTGTTTCCACTGCATATTGCGTCCCGTAACGGTGTGTCGGGTAGTACAGCAAATTAGCACCGTTTTTTATACACCAACACGAGAACGCCCATGCAACAATGAAATATGGGAAACGCCGAAAAGAAAAGAAAAGAAAAACCAGGTGAATACGCAGCACAATTTACATTCCAAAAGGTGTTGTTTGTATAACGCCAACCCGTGCATTCACACGCTAGCAATACATGCTTCGACCAAGGCAAAGTTCGTCCTTTTTCCCCGTTTTGAACGAAAGAAAAAAAAAACGAAAAAAAAGTTTAATAGTAAGGATTATCATCGGAAGTAGTTCACTCTTCTTTACCGTGTTTCAAACAGATTGTGCGCGAAAAAAAAAAAGAAATGTGCAGTGAGGGTAACTTACACTCACCCGGCTGCATTGTTCCCAGTTCAATCTGCTTGCCAGATTCACTGAAAACCCGTGGAACGCGACAAGGAAGGCCCCCGCGGTCTATCATATACGCCAGAATAACCAGTAACGGAAACATGAGAAACGTTACAATAGCTTCCCACAATTCCACCTACAATAATACATCGGATTACGAACACGAATTCTAAAATTTAACAAGCTCAGTGATATTGCTCACTCACGCTTGAATTTCATGAAGTTTCGGTTTTTAATAACATTTCTCTATGTGAGCAATTAGAAAAACAGTGACAAGTTGGTAAAAATTTTATATAATATAATAATAATAAGAAGAAAGTTGTATAGAGACTGAAGTTTTAAAGAACAGGAAGCTTTCTAGAATCAAAAGTTTTATAGAATCAAAAGTTTTATAGAATCAAAAGTTTTATAAAATCAAAAGTTTTGTAGAATCAAACGTTTTATAGAATCAAAACCTGTATAGAATCAAAGTTTTATAGAATCAAACGTTTTATGGACCAGAAGTTTTCTATAATAAAAAGTTTAAAGATACTATTCCTTAAGAGTGTGAAGTAGTTTGGTAACAATGCCAGTTTCAAATAAACTAAAATAACATACTTCATCTTTGCTACTGGCAAGTAGGATGACCAGCAGCCACAAATAGGCAATCAAGCAAAAGAAGGTCGTTAGCGCAAAAACACCGAGTCCGCGAATCTGCCGGGTTTCATTCTTGGGTACACCTATAATGCAAACAGCCGTAATGGCTAGCAAGTTAAAGGCAGCCGAGCCAACAATAGTGCCAGGTCCCAGAGCTCCGGCTTGGAAATTACTGCCGACTATTTCAATGATGGATAGTAAAATTTCTGGCGCAGACGAACCCAAGGCCATAAGGGTTAAATTTGCTACCGTGTCGTTCCAAATCCTCATTTCCACCACTTCCGCTTCTTGTCCTGGTCGTGATAAATAGACCTGTGCATATACACGAGACATGTCAATAAAACAGGCACGGATCAATTGCGTTCTCCAAACGCGCTTGTTTTCCCCCCGAGTTCAACTTTCACCAACATAAGAAACATCCAACGTCGTGGGTGTCAGGCCGTACCTGCATCATACCATACGACAGTATATGTAGACACGTGACCTTCTTGCCCCTCAACCACAAAAGCCAGACATATATAGATTATCGCGTATCTTCCCCGAAAATTGGAATTTTTTTCACAAAAATGGAAAAACAAACAAGTGACTTACTTTTCGTGTGGTAGATGTGATTTTTTCTATCGCGCCCATGAAGATATCAGCGATGATAGCCACGCCCAAGAAACAATACAGTAAGGCGATCAAGTAGAGGAAAGCTCGTACTTCGACCGACCACGTGAATTCATTAATGAGGGGCAATAAAAGCCCACTGGAGCATGAGTAATTATACAGCGTTCCATTATTTTGCGTCATGGTTTCGCCCACGCTTGTCACCTTATCAGCCTGAAAAACAGAGTCAACAAGAAACTAAAGCACACTCCCCTTACTACAATAATGAACACATCGAAGCAAAGTGTTACACCTGCGAAGCACACATAACAATTGATCACGAAGTCGTTTATCAATACGAAAGTATTGGACGTACGTAAGCACTCGACAGTTCTAACGTGACGTTGAAATCAACGGGGTTGTTGTATCCCACATAGGCTTGAACTTTGGTTATTATTGATTGTTGGCGTATTCGGTATTCAGTACGAGTCCAGCAATACCAGAATGAAATAAACTTGTATGGCGTAGCGGTAAGAAACGCGTATGAATATCGTCGTCGTTCGCACTTCCTCAGAGGCCCCTTTTGTTTTCTAGTTAAATTTTATGTAATATTTTTTGCATATTCTAGTGAAATTTTTGCACAAACGGATGCTGGCAACAGGCATAAGCCTACGCGAGTCAAACTCAGTAAAAAAAATATGCATGACAAAACAGCTTATACTCCTTGATCTAATTTCATTCTCTATCTCAACTAATCTCAATCTCAAGTTAGTCTCATTAACTAATGTTATAATCTAGAATTATGAATGCTGTAAGCAGTGACGTATCCAGGATTTCATTTCGGGGGGGTTTAATATGCATTTTTTTGGACACTTGGTCATTCCCCTATCTTCCCCATTATAAAATCAAAATTTCGGGGGTGGGGGGGTGGTCAACCCCCCCCCCCCTAAATACGCCCCTGGCTGTAAGACAGTCAACGTAAAACAACCTAAGCTGTTGACAAAATGACCCGGACAACGAAATAAAAAACGAATGCTATTGGTCTCAGAAGTCGTGAACCCGGTGCGAATTTCCTTCTTGTTCATTGAGGAAAAACTGTTTCGAAATAATTTCGTGCAGCTTTTTGATATATTAGAGCTTATATGTCACAAACATGCGGCAATTTTCAGCTGAAGGAACTTACAATATGAGATCTTCGAAGTCGTAAATCTAGCTCAGCTGTCTTTTTTAAACGTTTAATATTTTCTCCTCCAAAGAGAATCTCACATTTATTTCATGACTGGCCTTATAAGTATACTTCTCTGACACAGACTGCTACATCAATTAGCCAAGAAGTTTTATAATTACTGCGATGTCTTTTCTTATTGTTAGAATGCATAATTTTCAGGATTGCATATTAAAGCTACTGTGCACCTAACCTTGTATTTGGGAATCACACGCAAAACGGCGGCAGCGATTTTGCTAAAACTACTCAGTATTTCATTAAACAGTCTCGACAGTGAAGTTTTGGATTACAATTTCTAGTGCACATCATCGATTTTTTCTTAAAAAAAATTCTTTGCAAATTTGTGAAAAGCTAGTTAATTTTTCTCGTGCCAAAATTGCAATTTCAAACATTCGATCGCATGGTTTACAAGAACAGCTTAGAAGTACTAATTTACCGAAAGCAGAATTCAAATCCGACATTTAGTTTGAAGTTGTCACCTAAGAAATTTCACAAAACAATTTAGGTGATAAATCTGAAACGAACCATTCATCTGAATTCTGTTTTCACCTATAACTTAGGTAAACGTTGAAAAACTGCTTTTCCTCAAAACAGTTGAAATTTGATTCGCCTTTTAAAAATTTACGACTAAAATTTTAAAGAAAGACTTGACTATATTCACCAGATATTACAATTCAAAACTTTACTGTTGGGATGGTTTTATGAAATATTTATTAGTTTTAGAAAAATCGCTGACGCCGTTAAGCATGTGTTCCCCAATACTACGCTTAGGTACACCGTGGCCTTAATGCTTCATTCCAGCGTAGCCTGTTAGACACACGGAGCTCTCTTGCTATGCACGTTCCATAACACCAAACAGGAGTCGTATTGCAATATTCCTACCATAGACGAAGCAAACTAAATTGTTCTTAATTCACCGAAGAGGTCATAGCAGAAAGTAGACTTCTACCACGTCATCAAGCCACGTTAGAGAAGTACATTAATTGACTGGTTACTTTTTTACAAGTTTCAATCAATAACACGTGTCTATTTTTGAAGTTCTCCCCCCCTAAACTTCTTTTATTGAACGAAAGTGAAAAGGGAGTTTTCTTGGTCAAATACTTTCTTCTGCGTTACCTGATACGTCAGGTCACGGCCTTCACCTAACCGCTGAGTGATCAATACTAGTACTTCTCGACATATTTCCATAAACATGGCTTCATTTGTAGCTAGAACACCACTTATTATTAATTCTTTCCGACGGAACGCAAAATACGTGCCTTCCACTACTCAACTTTTTTTCCCCCTAATTTTAGTTCCCTGGGAAAGAAACAGGCGAATCATTATACGAGTCGTTGGATTCGTATTCTTCAAAGGGTTCGCATTTAAAAAGCTAGTTGCCATGGTAACCACCGGTAACAGTTGACTTAATTCGCTCGTGAGCCATCTAATAAGTCCTTTGAAATTCTGCGTCGCACAGGCTCAACGTGATTGTACCGCTTCGACAACACTTCTCATGCATTACCGACGAGCTAATGACGTGAAACATGGACCTATCCTGTCGAGATAACTCTTGATTGCATCTATACCTCACCCATTCTCTCTACCTTTCATTAAGATAAATGCAACGCACGGTTAAAACGAGATACGAACCAACAAACTTTTTTTACTTCGGTAAAGGAATATTCAGTATAAGTCCATAGTGTACAGGGAGAAACACTAAAAGTCGCCAAATCCAAGTGTTCGTGACCGGCACTGGGCGCGCTTACACCTAAACTAAACTCCAGGCAACTACCGTTGCGAGTACACACACACAACACACATACCCAGGTGTATATTCAAGGCTGGTTTCCGAGTCTCGCCGAAAGAACGTTCGCTCACCTTTCCTTATGGATATCCGCCTTCAAGCGGGGCCGTCCTTTTTGTTAAGGAGTCACGGAATGCTAGAAGTTGGGTGGGCGGCCAAAGGAGGGCGGTGGGGCATGATGGAGGTTTCGTGACGTTCGGCAAGGTTGAAACATAAGAAGGAGGTGAGAACATAAGGTAAAATGAGGTGTATGGCGTAAATGGGCACTCTCGAAAATGTATACATGGTTAGCAATGCGTAAGACACCACCACTTCCGTTGCGTACGTTTCCTGTAAGTTCTATCCAAGGCCTAAATCGCAAAAGCTTTCACTTGTTTGTACCTCGTTTGTACCTCGTTTGTACCTCGTTTGTATGTGTTTGTATCTCGTTTGTACCTAGTTTGTACCTAAACTTGTTTTAAACCCTGAGCTCTGTCCTGAAGATTCGGGCTATAGCTCAAGCGAGAATATTGACCATCTTGCTGGAATCACGCTGCATTGGTCGAGTGTTTTAGCACTTGGACTCCGAAATAGCGACGTTTTTACTCTTTCAAGCGTTCGTGATATAGCAAACGGAGGGAAGGACGAGAATCTATTTGGTTTCTCCCCTAGAGGTAAAGATTTATGGAAACCGTCATTCAGAATGCGTAATGTAGCAACAACCCACGAACTAGCTCTCACTCATGCATTACGAAGTTGAACCATGTCGTGAAAGGACTTCATGTATAACATAGCAAAGTTGGGGCAAAACTTAAACGATGAGAGCAAGAGAAGAGAATAAAAAATTATCTGTGTATTAAGCAAAAGTTTCGAAACACGCAAACGTAACTTTTACGATGATTTCTGCTCGAAAAATTCATAAAATTCTACATCATCCGTCTCCGACCGCCGCACGAGGTCAGAGTTTTACCTCCCCTCAATCATCGTAATGCCTCTCCCTGTACTCCATGTCCAAATAGGAAACACCATAGGCATACTGCTTTATTCCCAAACATTGAGCTTTTCATTCAAGGACGAAAGCGAAAGCTGGAAATGCACCGCACCCACAAGTGAGAACAATAGGGAAAACAGATTTGTTGCCATGATGTTATAGGGGGAGTGTCGTGATGCACTTTGGATTTGTTGGTCGAATGTGCGTAAAACAAATATTACTTTGTTTAAAAAAATTACGACTTTGGTTCACTTATAAAAAAATGTGTATTAAAGACGGGTAGATCAAATTTTGTTTTGTCGTGTTGTCTACTACTTTGCTTCACGTACAGTATACAACGTGTGTATTAGCGCTGGACGCGACATTTGTTATAGTTTATTTTTATTCAGTTACAGAGAAGCTACGGTTCGTATGAGAGATGCTCCTGAATAACTTACTTACTGCACACAGAAACCCAGAAGAATGCATTGTGGACTACTGGAATAAATTTCCAACTCATATGTGCTATTAGATCTACCCGATCTTTAACTCTCATTTTATAATCATAGTTATCACTTCATGGCACTCATTTAGCATTTCGTTTACAGTTTATAAAATCAATTTATAAAATCAATTTATAAAATCAATTTATAAAATCAATTTATAAAATCAATTTATAAAATTAATCTTATAAAATCAAATAATATAATCCTAAATATCACGAAAATAAAACAGTTTATAAAATAAAACATGTGGTCCATTTGCATTATAATTCCTGTCTGCACTGTAATTTAGAACGTACTCGCAATCTTTTTATAGAAATTTAATTTAAAAGTTACAAGACGAACCACGTAACGTACTATCGTCGACGGCGTATGTATCGTACTATCTTACGATACATACGCTTGTTTATTAAAAACAGGTGATTTTTCATCTGTGTTTAATACAAATTTAGCTCTATTACTATACACTATTCCATCGGGGTCGTTTTTCATGATGAGCAGTATAATTATACATTAACACTGCACCCAGAGCAGGGGATGGCTACAGTGTTCACGGCCAAAAATTAAGTTTTGTACGGTTAATTATAAGATAAACCCTATAGTCGGCCTTAAAAATGTAACGCAATCGCATGTAGTAACCCAACCCATAAGACGGAATTATGTGCAAAAACCCAATCCATCAAAACGATGGACACAGGCCCTGTACACAATGATTTATGTTAATATTTATTATTCTTATTCTTTATTTATTATGATATTTTATTTATTATTTATCACTTATTATTATGTCTTATTTATTATTACATATTTATTACAGATTCGATAACTGAAATTGCACATGCCTAACCGATGCCCTCTGCTTAAGAAACGAAAATGTTGCGCAAAGTGGCCCATTCGCTTTTCGGCGACACGCTGTATAATTTTGTCGGGGCCACGCAACTGAAAAGTGCAATTCTAAATCAGAGAGACATAGTTACGCATCTTAAGACTGATCTACTAGTCCTGATGTTAAAAAATCTTGAAGCAGTAATATCTCTAGCTGCGTGAAATGAAAGGCAGGAAATCGAGCGCCTTTACACTAGGAAGACCAGATTGTACTGTACACTCTTTCAAAGCGTTTCATTGGCTTCTTCTGTCTTAACGAGACTAATAAGCCCCAGGATAGTAAATTAGGTCTCTTTAGTCCGTAAGTCATTTATTATACTTTTAATTTTTTCATCCTTAATCCGGAAGTAATTTGTTAGCATTATTGTTTAATTTTTCTCATTCTTAGTCCGTAAGTAATTTTTTTCTTTCTTTTTCATTCTGGAGTAACCTCCTGCCAGTAACAAGAGACGCTCGTAATGAGCCGAGCAAGGGTCACCTAGCGAGGAGTGCGTATAGCTCTACTAGCGAACTAATGAGAGAAATTGTTTCTCGCAACACGTTTATTGAATTTTTTACTCATCTATATCTTCTGTGCAACCTTTTCCCCAGAAAGAGGCTTAGTTGCCCGGGGTTTGACCGAAAATATGTTTTATACCGAAGGCTTGCAGGCTTCTTTCCCCTTTTCGCAACTCTGACATTACTTTCGTAACGTTCCAAGGATAAATGGCACGTGGGGTTATCTTTGCGTGCAGGAGTGTTTGTTTTTTCCTCCTTCCTTTGTCAAGTCAATGATCTACATCTTGATCACGCGAACTTCCGCTTGCCCTCACCCAACTAAGAAACC
This sequence comes from Triops cancriformis, assembly GCA_020615345.1. Lineage (NCBI taxonomy): Eukaryota > Metazoa > Arthropoda > Branchiopoda > Notostraca > Triopsidae > Triops > Triops cancriformis. The sequence continues at coordinate 74,265 of JAHZNP010000235.1, read as the reverse complement.
ATTGAGGATCCATTTTCTCGTCTGTACTGAACAGTACCACCGTCGCAAATCTCTGTAAGCAATACTGCCAATTTTCACGATTATAACTACTATGCATATCCTAGGTTCTCTGCGCCATAATTTAAATGAATGAATTCCTTACCGTGGCCTTGATAAGATAGCAATGGTCACAATTTGAAAAGCGCGTTTTGGTAGGGTTAACTGTGACATCGACACGTACGAGTGCCTCTCTATAGCAAAAGAAGTGCCGTTGAAGGAAAAAAAAATATAATTGAAGAATGACCAAGCTTACATTCGCGTTCCACGTGAAGGAAGTTGAAATTAGCTCGAGGGAACTTTCCACTTCAGCAACTTGGCTCATTGACGCAAGGGAGTGGTAGTTCTTTGATTTCCTAAAATTTCCATAGCTCGTTGGGATTATGCGAGGTTCGAATAAAAGGAGTAATGTGCATAATTGATTACCGATCTGTCAAAGTATCGATACATCTGTAATAGTTCGATTTCTGTCGATGCTTCTGCTCATTATTCCCTAAATTAAACTTTTCGCAACGTATTGCTGGCTTTGTTGGGCGATAGATATAGCTTCCTAATTTTTTATTTCTGGGGAAAAAAATCTCAATTTTCTTGAAAGCTTGCCAGGGGCGAGTGAATGAAAGAAAAAAAATGTCTCAGCTGGATATTGAAAAGAAAAGCAATCCTGTTTACGAGAAGTTTTGTTATACGTGTCATCCGGATCAGTACGGACTGGTAAAAATCTTCAGACAGAAATTAACACTAAAAGCAGTATTTCTGAGAAGGAGCTTTCACAGTGTGCTGGCGTTGTAGTGAAAGTACTGTATTTGCGGAGCCGTACTGTACACACAATACATGTAATACATTTCAGAGCATGTTTTCATCTTGGTTCGTCGTCAGTTCTTCCTCCCATTTCATTTGTTCCAGTGGTGGAAGTGTGGTGACACCATAAGCTAAAGTGGCACGAGAGATAAATCTTAGGATTGAATTCAGTTTGAGAAATGTTTCTTCATTTTTCCTCAACTAGAAGCTTATTCTTTTAACGCGTCAAAGCTTTGACACATGGTAGAGTAACGCCACTCACAAGTGGAGTGTCCCGTAGTTAAAAAAAGAGAAAGAATGGTAAAACGTAAAGGAAGAAAATGTGATACTGGTGGAATGTCCTTAAAGCAGGTTTTCTTCTTCACATTCTTCTCAAGAGCACGCTATATTTATACCCCGGAAAAACAGCTCGTGTCACAAGATAATTACACTTTCGTGGTGCAATTATGGGGCGCAGATCGGTATGATTTTCTTCTACGGTAACCCTTCAGCTTCACGGAACTTTGGCTCTGTTTGGCAGAACAGTACACAAGTAAGGTATACTTCGCAAGATCAATAAAAACACAGAGTTAACGCTGCATGTCCCCGATTAATGTGGCATTTGTCGAGAAACGGCGTGCAATATGTGCCCATGGATAGTATCCTTATCGTATGGTAGAGGAGGGATGAGACAGTTTACACGTAGGACAACCCGTACAAAAATCATTGCTAATGAACTACGACAGTTTTGGATCTGAAAAAAATCGTATCCTTAGTGAATACAATGAAGCCCAAATGGGAAAATTTTCGTCGAAAAATATTAGAACGTTTTTTAGAAAATAAATAAAACCTGAATTTTGGGACCTTTTTGTAAGAAATGGGTCCTGTTTATTTCGTTGTACCACTCACAATATGTATCTAAAAATAAAGTAAAAACTATTTTTATGTAGCTGATAAGTTAGAGAATAAGCCCTCCAAAGGTTTGTTTTAAAATCGCTGTCCTGGTTTTGTACGAGATTGTACACTCCAAAGTGATGATTTAGTACGCTTTGGACAGAGTCATTTTTACTACAGAAAAACATGCTGTTGGCAACGCTGCGCACACGCATGCAGCTCACAGCTTAGGCCTACAGCTCGAGTTTCAGCCGCGCACCTAAAACGTTGCCTTTTTTGTTGTCAATAATCATTCTGACAAAATCGTGCGTTTCCTTGCACTAATTGGAGCTAGGATGACTCCTATATCGAGAGGAGTGTAAGGTTTCATTTAGATATTTTACGTCTATTATGTATTTTTTACAAAAGGCAATCGACTAGTTTTCTTATGGCAAAACACACGGACAAATCGCACTACACCCAAGTCCAAATTATATCCCCGGTATCTCGTTTTGGACAGTCGGAGGTGCCTCCAGTTTTCATGGTTGTTTGGTCTTATTTTTAGTGTTCTTCAAGCGTACAATACCTCATTTGATAGCCAGGATACCAGGCCATCTGACGAGTATAGTTTTAGACTACAGTTTTGTCTCCACATGAAGTAAAAAATAAACTACAGAAAAAGTGTCCACACTGTCCCATCCCTACTCTTCTAAATTATCCAATACTGCATGACTTCCTGTGTGCATTGGATGATTATGTACTGCTGAGTATGTAAGTACGATACAACTCTGCTTATATCTCGGTGTAAACTTGAATATGTACAAAATTTATAGCTATAACTATAACAGACATTAAGAATTCAGTGTATTAAAAAAAACTGGAGAAAGAGTCAAACTTGGAATCTAAGATGTTAGGAATATTGAAAAATTCACTGCGCAGTTTTGTAAATCTTGTGAAGAATACGAAACGTGCTGTGTTCGAAGAACCAGTATTTGACGTAAGAATTTTAAAAATAATGAAACTCATAATGGAGTTTGGGAAAATCGCACAGTTATGTTTGGGCACATATACCATTCGTATTTATGTTTTTAAGCATTTTACTTTAAGCAGTGTGTCACTTTAAGGTAGAAACTTTTTGTAACCGAGCTTAGTCACAGCCTGTGTGAGATGCAATGAGAAATGAAAGTGGCGAATTCAAATTTCCCGCACGCGGCGCTGCCAGCTCGCAAGCGGCTGGCTTCCTATTGATAAATGTACGGCAGCCTTGCATTTCTAGCGTCACTTGTTCGTATCTGGAAACACGTGGTCCAATTTCGCGGTTTTCCGTTCTGTCCAATCCTCAGTGAAGCGATTTATTCGCCGAGAGGTCCTTATTCCAGTTAAAAGTTACTAAATCAGGTTTTCGAAAACTCCGTACTGAACAAAATGGTAAGTTAATGCATCCTAACTTTGATATTCATTAAAACGCATATGTTCTAGGACGTTGAAACTGAAGTGAACCCCAAAGCTTATCCGCTCGCTGATGCTGCTTTGACAACCAAGATTTTGAATTTGGTCCAACAAGCTGCTAATTACAAACAGCTCAGGAAAGGCGCCAATGAAGGTAAGACCACATAACGAGCTCAGAAATCTACAAATCTAATGTCCTATGTGATTGTAGCTACAAAGACTTTGAACCGTGGCTTGTCGGAATTTATTGTTATGGCCGCAGACGCCGAACCTTTGGAAATTCTACTGCACTTGCCTCTTCTTTGCGAAGATAAGAACGTGCCCTACGTTTTCGTGCGTTCTAAGCAAGGTAAATTACGAGTTGCTCCGTACGATACTGTCTTGCGAAACTTGCAATCACATCAAATTTGTACTTTCATTTCCCATAGCGCTGGGCCGTGCCTGCGGTGTGTCACGTTCTGTGATTGCTTGCTCTGTAACAGTCCACGAAGGGTCTCAACTCAAGCCACAAATCCAGTCTTTACAGACAGAGATTGAGAAACTGCTGATCTAACTTTTTTACCCCACCCGGATATTCCTGCTGCTGAGGAAGCTGTGCAGTCACCCAAGCGTGTAGGTGATCTGTCAGGAGAAACATTTTACAAAACGTTTGAAACCCCTCCACTTTTGTGAAATAATTTCTTCGGGAGAGAAGTCAGCGAAAACTGCGCAGGAAATACACAATGACTTTTCTTAATTGAAAACCCGGACAGTTTTTTACCGATCGATAATGGAGTTACAAAGGATTCCTAACGTCTTTTTCACCAGTGAAGAAAGAACACAAAAAAGCGGCAAGATCCGGATTTAAACTTTTTATTTTTCGTACTTCCTTAACGATTTTTTTGTTCTACTAGAATAATCAGATTAAGAATGGAGTACGTCGGAGCTCGATTCAAACAAAACTTGGTAATGTTAGGAAACGTGTCATTTAATTTTCTTCTCGTCTGGACGGTCTTACCACTTCTCATCCCTACTCACCCAACTTTTAGCATATATGAATAACCGTCTATACTGTCTATCAAACACAGAAGTTGCGTTTTATAGAACAGCGAGTATTTTTTTGGCGATAATAATAGCTTTTCTTGTACAAACGGAATTTACATGTAGTGTTTCAGTAATATTAAATGTCTCAAGAACGGGAGAGGGATTTCGATGTACTCAAAGCAATTTTCTACCGCATGCAGGTTCACAAAGTTCATAGTAAACAATATAAGTACAAAAATGGAGTAAAAAATACAAGTTAGCTAAAAAGCGAAACGAGTAAAGAGAAGTAAAAATGATTTTATGTTTGGTTTACGCGAAATTAAATGGCGTGTTTAGAAAACATCTTTTTTATAGGATAAAGTGACCGCGCTACAATTTCAAGCAAAATTCTTTCACGGACTTTTGGCTTATTCAGACAACAGAAAGAAATCGGGGCAACGGTAATTCTATATATGGAACTTTTTCACTGTACTTAAAAGCGCGAGTCATGAATATTGCGTATGACAAGTCTACATTTAATTTATTCTCTGTTACTCTCTGTTACAGCTACTCCATACACATTTACACATTTAGACTCCATACACATTTATATTTACACAAGTATGGTTTACATTTTCGTCGTATACGTAGAACTGAAAACTAGTAATAATTTCGCTATTTCGTCAGCGATTTCGCCAAAATGACTCAGTATTTCATCAAAAAATCTCAACAGTAATGTTTTAAATTGTAATATGTAGTGCACATCGACAAGTTTTTTTGTAAAAACATTTTTGGTCGATTTTTAAAAAGTGAATTAAATTTAATTTTTTTGGAGGAAAAAGCATTTATACAAATACGGTCCTAATATACACTAAACTCAAATCCGTCGATTAGTTTCGGATTTATCGCCTGATTAGCTTTTTGCAACTTACGTTGCGGAAAATTCCGTTTCCGGTAGATTAATACTGTTACATGGCTCTAATGAACCTTGTGATCCAATTTGCGAAGTTGCATTTTTTCAAAAAACCATAAACTTACTCGCTTTTACCTATGCATAGTCTTCTTCGTGAGTACAGAGAGTCTTCCTTTCGGGCCCTATGGACGATTGCTTTTCCTTCAACGTTTGACGGTAACATACAATATTTATAAATATGCCCTAATTGCCAATTTCCGTGTATCAAAGCAAAATCTTACAGGTAATTACTCTTTTTGAAAAACACACTACGACATCGGGGTGTTTTCGCAACATCTCTTTCCCAAACTTTCAAATTATGCAAGTTGAAAATATTGTGCATTCATGGAGCACAAGTCCACTTCAAGTCATGCTTAAGCCGCGTATAATGATGCTCCTGAGCTTTTGGCGATTCTGCTCCTAGCTTCACTGAAAATGAAGACATAGAATTCCCAAGAATGTCACCCCTCTTAACGTTAAGTTCACTTGACTTCATCTTTGAGGTTACATGGGTCGTCGATCCTGACTATTGCCTTTGTTGTGTATATTCTGTAGTAAATTTTTATTATAAATCTTTCGTAAGTATTAACAATCACAAAACTCAAAGACCTAAATGCAAAACTAGAGTTTTCGATTGATGTTTCTTTGTGCAATACTTGCGAGTCAGTTTCGCTGCGAAAACAAAACAGCCGTAGGCTATATACTTGTTTTTCTTCGCGAGTACTTTATTTGTAGAATAATAACGTAATCTATAGATGTGTATGAGGCTTATTTGATATAATTTTTGTCAGAACATTTCATGTCATTTGTCTTGTGTATTCCATGTTGAAGACACAAAAGTATGTCGTGGGTATATGAGCAGTTTAAAGTTTAATTTATATCGACCATTTACAAGACTGGTCAAATATATATTAACTTGTATACTAAATATAAAGTAAGCAATACAATTTGATTTTACTTACGTTTGATTTTAGTACATTTTACATAAAAACCTATAAAAATGTAAAGATAGAATGATGCTTTCATAACGCAAAATACAATACGTACAAACCTTTCCTTTTTGTTAAGTTTCCCTTGCAAACTTTTAAATTGAAATTTAGGTATAAGAAGCTGGCGCAAACAACAAACGGCTTAACACTAAGTAGTGATCGTATAAAAAGTATACTCGAATATTAAAAAACGATTTGTATTTCTATCAACACGGGAGCACTTCACGGTACAAAGCATTTTAAGGGAAGAGAAAACCGGAGAATAATGCATCATTGGCGTGAGAGACAAAAAAATGATTGGCGGCCGCCAATGATCAACAACTCATTGTTCCTCTCTTGAGATGATTTCATAAAATGACAGACTTTCATGTTGATTATGGAATTTCACGTTCTATTCAATTCTGAGCCCACTTTTAACATTTTTTTATAATCTTCGCGAGTTTCGCGATTAAAATTATAATTTTATAATTTAATTATTTTAAAAATATGATAGATTCGTGAAATTATGTTCACGTGTCCACGTGTTAAGACGATGAGCAATAGCATAGGATAAACTTTGAATCCCGATTTTGGTCTATCTCAAATTCTGTAGTTAGAGAATTGCCTATATGGGACCGCAAGAGTACCAAAAGTACTTAATTGCCTTCACAGTTATTCACACCCAATCTAGAGGGAAGCATTTCTTACCATTTTTTCCCATTCCGTCTTCACAGTGTTTGCTGGCACACAGATACGTAGATATGAACAACACCTGAGATGCATAAAAGGCTGTTTTTCCCCAAGGATTTCAACAGGTCTACGGAATTTTTCTCTTCGAGAGGAAGATATTCAACGACGAGTATAAAAGAGCAAAAAAAAAATGAGAATAGTGAAAGAGATGAAGTAAAAATATTTCAGGAATTTAGACGAACTATTCTGGAAGCTTTAAAAGAAATAATTCAGAGACAACAAAGAAAGTTATTTTGAGACTAAAAGAGAGTTCGAAACGTATTGAAAGTTCTGTTCGGGCCTGTTTTTTAAGCAAAATTAAAATATTAAGGAAGTGTTCTTTAGACCTTTGCTATTCTTTACGCTGAAGAAGCAATTAGTACTGCTGCGGGGGAAAGTAAACATGAGAAACCGATGCAACGCGAAAACGAAGGTTCAAATTGAAGATTTTTACATTTGTAAAGAATTGTGGAACGAGGAACGATCTTGCTTGTCCTAAAAAATAATCTACCGGAGATAAATGAGATTGTTTGGCCGTGGGATTCATTCGTGATAAAATGTAAATCCGCAGAGTTGCACTAAGAAAAATTAGTCTGACAGCTGCTTTTAGTGAAAAGCTTCTTGTTGTTTCACGGGTCCTCTTTCCATCCACACACGTGCTGCGTGTAAGTTCCAAAGCAACATGCAGATTCCGGAGCGCAACGAGAATTCCCTTTTTGCACTCGTTCGGGGTCGGATTTCTGTTCAATTTCACGAATCTTAAAGCGTGGTGTCTTTAAAACATGTGTTCCAGACGAATATTCTTTCAGATAGTCGTATCGTATAACAACTGATCCAATAACTCGTGTACCTCATAAGGTCCACAGGAATCGGTTAAGTGCCACTTTAAGTGCTGGAACGACATGATGCAGCATGCATTCTTTATTTCCGCCCGAAATAACTGTCAGCTCTCATGTGAAGTAATTTGCAAGTTTAAACAAAAGTTTCTTTCTCAAAAGCTTCGTTCGCTTAGAATTGTGCGAAAACTTAGCTCAATGCTTCCACAACCAAACATACGAACGCATTAAAACTTAGCTATAATCTTATTCTGTAACTAATACCCCTCTATGACCTTATTAACTTGAGCATAGTTAATAACAGGCGTAAACAGCCTTGTTAATGTATCCATTGAAGAGATAGTCTCTACCTAGCCAACACTCCTATCAATTCCACGAAGCCAGTTGAACTAACCCTTATTTAAGATGAAGCCCTTTTTAGCACATGTTTACCGACGCCAGAGACCTCTACTTCCGCCCACGTCTTCATTTTCTCCCTAGCAGTGAATTTGGGAACTGTCGTCAGTTGAGTCATTGCACCTAAAGTGTCCCTGGTTTGAAAATATTTATAAATTCTTGAAACTCCTAAAGGTAAATTAAAGTCTATTATATGAAGCGCTACGCGACGCCAGAGACCTCCACTTCCCCTCAAGCCTCCATTTTTCTTATCGCAGCGAATTTAGGAATTATCGTAATTTGCATCATGGCACCTAAAGTGTCTCTGGTTTGAAAATATTTTTAAATCCTTCAAAGGTCTAATGTGGAATTGAAGTCTCTTATAACAAGCGCTAGTTCAACGAAAGTGACCGTTTTAAGAAGTTGATCCCGAGAGTATTTTGTCACGTGCTGTAATAGAGAAGCGGATTACGTAGGTGGTAGCGTTCCCGAGGCTTTTAATTGAGCGAATAAAGCTTGAAAACTGTAGAATTACTCCAAACAGTTTCAGACAGACCGTTTTCGTTAAAACAGGAAGTGTACCCGTTTACGCAGAAAATAATCCGGTAGCGTATAGCATGACACACACACAACATGATTTCTACTAAAGAGATGTTCACCAAATCTTTGCCTTTCTATTTCTCTCTCTCTCTCTCTCTCTCTCTCTTCAACTCCCTCTGTGCTTACGTGCTATAAATGTATCATACAAGTCTATCTCGGAAGCAATTTATCACGATTTTCGTCTGAAGTTTGCGGAAATCTCGCGACGAGCTTTAATTGAACTCCGTGGGATATCTTTCTTGACTCCTAGCCTTCAGCTAAATGTATGACTTTTGCTAGGATACTTATTTCATTTCCCTACAGTAACATTGCAACACATACAGATTTAGACATTAGAACACATGTGTAATTGAGATTCTTCTACAAGGCGATCACAGAAGTCCAGCCCGCCCTCCCAAAAAACTTCTCTTGTCAAGTCTAACTATCGCCGACAACCAGAACGCAGAACGATACAAGGGTTATAGTTAAGGGGTGGAATAGTGAAAGGGAATGAAACGGCGGATGTTCCGATCAAAACGGAGCGACAAGCGCCCCGGATGGATCTGGCGAGCTCCGGAAAGGACAAGTTCTGAGTTTTCTATTATTGGCAGGCGTTCAAGGTTTCGTTATTGTCAAAGAAAAAAAAGAGCCACTAGGAGTCCACGTCGAACTATCGATTTTATGTCACACCTACGGATATTAACTAGAAAGAGGCCCGAATTTTCCCCTCTAGAAAGAATTTCAATGAGAAAAATTATCGAAACGTTAAATTGCGTTATTAGCCAATCCAAGCTGAGCTCGTTTTCTCCTGCAATCAACGCAGCTAGGCAATAACTAGCTACCTTCTGAGAACTGACACGGCGGAAATCTAGCGTACGCAAAGCTGACATGCCAATTTGCTGCAATGCGTGCCTGTATGTTTCAAACAGAATCACGGATTATGAGTAATAAGCATTAAGAAATTTGGGGGAAATTTACACCTGTAGTTCGATCGTAAATACCTGAATACGAATAAAAAAGTGAATCAACAGTCCGCGAAGCATCAAATGGTCTTCTGAGAACAATGGGTCAAAATTTACGTGAGTGATACCGGAACCCATCCTTTACGTGAAAATAGCGATACTTTATACACTCAAAGGTCACAACGTTCATTCCTTTTCAAACAAGTTCAGTTTTCAGATGAGTCCTCAAATAACCTACAGCTTGTTATCGCTCCCATTTTCCCAAGAAGATAGCAATTACGTGTTCCGTTCAAGCTAGCGAGCTAACGCTTGCATGATCCGACGTTGTGATTTCTCTGTACTGTGTGCATACTGACGACAAAGAGTATAAGGAGCTAATTGGATTAAAGACGCTGTCGAGTGTACACCAGTGGGACAACGAGCCCCATGCTACATTTTCGCGCACAATGTCTTTTTTCACTCAAAATGGGGAACGAAGTTGAGTAAACCGATTAACGGAAAATTCTATGCAGTTTCTAACATTCGATATGCTTGAACTGCAGGACAAATAGGAATACAAAGCTCAAAGAGATTTCACGCGTAAATTCTCAGCGCCAACCAAAAGTAGCGGTGATCTCAAGCATCACGCCTCATTACACAAGATATTTTATTGTCTGCATGCCTGGTAGCTTTTTTTTTACCCCGTGAAAAAACTCGACTGTGTCTTATGCTACAGTCGACGTGTTCTTTTTTGTACCTTCACAGGCTTTTCACGGTGCTAAACAAAGTAACCCATTCCCTCTCATGGGAGGCTTGAAATCTTTATTTGTTATTGACGCACGCACTAATACGTTACCTACAAGGAGTAGGAGGGAGAGACTACTTTGCGGTTCATGAAAGTTGTATACGGCCTGTGTCAATAGTGACACACTTCAATTGACACTTGAGAAAATCCCGCACTTGTTTGCAGAAATTTAATTTCTTTTCCGGGAATTCTGCCACGTTGGAAGATGTCACTTGGAGCAGATTGCGCTTAGATTGCAATCTCACTTCTGCAGTACGAGTAAAAAAAATATAAGTTTCGGAAACTCAAGGCAGGAAGGGATAGAGCAGTGGGGAGTTAGCTCACAGTAAGAACCAAAGTACAATGGCAAAGAAGTGTCTTTGGTAAGAAGTTTCAATACTAATCCAATAATGCTGATCCAATAATAAAAAGTTCGTGCATCCTTGTTGGAGACCCATAGGAGTACACATTCTTTATTAACTTGCTAAAAATAACTGGAAACAACTTAGCATCTTTACACCCTATGAGATGATCCGTAATCAGTAATCCAACAATCCTCTACGAAGTAATGTAGCTGCCTGTACTATTTATACTTTTCATAGTGACGTCTAATTTTCAGATTAAGATTTTCGTAGTGAGTTAACATAACCTTTTTCTTGTGATTCGTGGGTCAGTTATGCGCAAAATCCTACTATGCTACCCTCCAAGGGGAGGTCAAACTGTGCGTTTAATCCAAAATTAAACTCCGATTCAACAATACAATACACCAGAATTTCCATTTTTGTATACCAGTTGGTAGTCGAGAGTGGCGGAGAAGTCGGGTTAAAATTTGTAGTTGGAAATATGCAAGGAAACTCTTCAATGGTGTGCTGATGTGTGTTGTAATCGATTAGAATTTGACTAATCGATTAACCAACGGGAAAATTTCTTCGATGATCGATTATTTAACGACTACTGCTAAATTTTCTTTATCGATTAGTATCAAGCGCTTAGTTAAAGATTAGCGTGCAAATTTATTTCAAAATTCGTTAAACGATTAGCTATTATGGTAATCGATTCGTTAACAGTGATTGTCACAATTTTCACATTTTTTAAAATAGTTCTTGGTTTTGTAATGAAAAGAGCAATTTACTTGCTAAAAGCAGCATTTGCAATTGTCGAAAGTACGAAAATAACGTTTACAAAAAGTGTTCGTAATATAAAAAACATTTGGAAGAAAAGCAGGAACACACTCAAAACAACAAACGTTTCAACTTCAAAACAACAAAAATACTTCACTCTTTAATTTAAGAGCAAAAACGTCAAAGTGTCGTAGCGAGTAAGGAAAAGGATCATCGGATAAATCTGGGGACAGATTCACCCGTTTCTTTGTGATGGTATATTACGAGCATAGCTGGAAAGCCTTTCAGCAAAAACAGTCAGCGCTATAAATAGTTAACTAATCGATTAATCAACTAACTAATCAATCATCGGCAGTAATCGATTAATAATTGATATCTGGCCGAGTAATTACGACCCCTACTGACTGTGATCGTAGAAAATTAACTACATTTTTGTACTACTACAACTCCCACGAAATTATTTTATTCGAGATCCTTATGAGACCAGCTCGTATCAGCCGTGAACAGTTTCTTTTATTTCGTTCGCAAGCCGTGAATAGAGGTTAATTTTCAACGAAAGCAACGTAACATCACATCGCTTGCGAAATTTTAATTTTGTGTAGTTGTTTGCCATTGCCAGTGTGAAAAGCAAATATTAATATGTCAAAGAGCATGGACTAAGGTCCCACAAACAGTGACTATTTATCCTCGAGTATAAGAATCTTTCCCGCAAAACAAAATAAAGAGGGTGAGCATCTCTTACAGGGGAGATATCATGCTTTTTCAATCGCTGTTGACATTAAGTTCTTATAAGATTTTTTTCGTAAAGGTTTTTGATCAGCTTCAAGTTAGTTGAAGTGTTCGATTAGGTTAATTTCATACGAGACAAATTTTTGGCAGGAGCTCGGGGTTTTTTAACCCGGCAGTATTGTTCGTTCTGGTTGTCACCCACGACTTCTTCTGCAGCGTTGCTTTAATCTCGGAAAATACCCACTAATTCGGTCAAAAGTTGGCCTTTTTTCATATTATTCACAGCCTTCGCGGACAAGTTCATATACCGCCTAACACGAGAGACGAGCATGCACCAAAGAAAACAGCGAAAAAGACGACGAGACTCGCAACTGTAAAAGTTCAGTATTTTTTTTTTGACGACTCCCTTTCTTACGGAGTTTGTTATAACTTAATATTTATTTGTTGTGATCACGGAATGACAGAAAGTTGCCATCTCTACCTAGCCTTTTGTAAGCCAGTGGCAGCAAAAGCACAAGGTGGAACTTACAATGGTCTAATTAACTCTGCCGAGGTTGATTAAATTCAACAAGCATATCTCTCTTGCTTTTCAATGGGACTTCTCTTGATTTGCTTTTACCTCTTGTGGAACTTTACCAACCCCAGGATGCTTAATCAGATCTTTTGTCTGGGTCCACATTGTACTGTCTCTGCACCATAGTGTACACCACAGTACAGCATAACAGTACACGTCTCGTGCAGCCACAGTCTCGTTACACGCAAAAAACACTGGCAGGTTTCTTGAAGAATTCAGTAAATGCACCAGAACACACTGACTACAAAAATAAATAAATCGCGACGGTGGAGATTTGTTGGAAACTTTTGGAAAAAACACATAAACGAAAAAAACATAAACGTAAAAAACACACGAATGTACAAAAATAATACATCAATGTAAAAAATAATACAGGAATTCACAACAATAATCTTGATATATACAACTTTAAAAATAAAATTTATAAAATACTACAAACTAAAATAGCACAATACAGTATATTAAAAGTCAAACTGAGTAAATTTGGTAAAAAAGAAAGAAAAAAAGGTAGGAAGCTACGGAACGTTCCAAGCTACGGAATGTTTCTTCGCAATGAAATACAACTTCCGCGAAAATGCATCTGCTGTACGGGAAAGATTTATTGGGGAAGAACAAGAATATGCTGGATAAACTTCACGAGTACATTCGTTGCCTAGGAATAGAGTGGCCCGAGCGTAGTTTGAATAACGATTAAGCCATTTTCGTACCTACAGTTCATTACTGTTCAATGCTTCATTCCAGAAAAAGTTTCTACGCGTCTTTAATATTCCATTCCTGCGTACGGAGACGCGTCAGAGCTGTTTGACTAGTTTATCACTGGTGTATTTCAATAAATTAATGTTTTCCTCCTTCCAACCCATCCAGCTTGCCCGCCATGCTGCTGCAAAGCAGCGTAACTCGGCGTAGTGCATAGTCTTCTATGAAGAATAATATCTCAGTTGAACGAAGATTCTGCGGGAACCAAACAGGTCGTTAAAGGGCAATGGACGTAAAAAAATAACTTTATCTTGTAAAAAAGAGCAAAAAATCTAGTTTCCAGATATATGTGTATTTTTCTCAGCTGCGAATAATCACGAAGATATTTAGAAAATAAGAAATCTGAAATTCAAACTTTCCCACCCGTGACGTCACGCTTCTCATAGGCGGGAAAAGGCCAAAACTTTGGAAATAAATATCTCCGAAACGGCTGGTCAGAAAAAATCGAAACAAAATTTTCTATTCTTACAACAATGTATATTATAATAAACTATCAAAATCTCTATATGTGTTTTTGGTGTCCATTGCCCTTTAAGCAAACGCGCTCCCGTATATGATTCTCCTGACCTCGCCATTACGCTAACGAGGACAATTACGCCACACAAACCTGAGGACAAAGAGCAACTCTTTTTCCCCCCAGCACGACGTGTAATTTCTTTACAGTGCACTTGGGACAAGGATGGGTTAACTTTGCATAACTGACTAAGTTTACGGAGGCAAAGCTAAGGCATTGGGTAAATTTCCCTTGTAAATGTTTGAACGTGGTGGAATAAAACCCCAGTATTGTATGCCTAACAAAAACACATTCCGTCTAATTACCCTTCAAGGTATTCTATCAAGGTTCGCTGGGGCTCACGGGACACTCCCTTCCTGCGTTATTAATATGCTTATCATGTCGCGTGCGCGATTTCGGGTGCAAACAACTGCACATTATTTTGGCAACAAAAGCCGCATGTTAACAGCCGTTTGCCTCGACCAAATCTCCCGTGAAAAGTGTTGCAAGTGTTGTTCTGCCTGGCCTCAACAATTCCGTGCAACTACGCTGCACAATGAATTTCAATGTTGTTAGATTCCAGTAGCTCTCTATGAAGCGTTATAGCAACGGGGCCAAACTTCGTGCACGCTAGCACTTCTCTATATACCGGACAATGAACTAAATTACCCCAAACGCCAGGGGGGAGGTGTCACTGTGACAGAGAGAAACCTGTTAGCAATTTTGCGCTGTTGTAAATGTCCTTCACGTCCATAACGAGCTTCATAGCGCGTGGGAAGGACCGAGGAGATACACGAAGTAATCGTTTAATTACTACCAACCTCAGCAGTCAGTCTTGTGTAACTCAGACGTGGAATATAACACAGCGATATTTCTCGGGAATATTACTACTTAATTATTCTCCCTTTGGGAACGAGGCTACACGATCCACAAAAGGAAACCCCGTTGACCTGTAATGGATAAGAAGGTAGAAACCGAGTAAAAATGACTGGATAGAAGGGAAACTTCGAGAAAAAAGTAAATTTGAATGCTTATTTCTGAAGGACTAACCCCAAAAAGTAATTATCCATCGATTATCTCCAGTGTCTAGTAAGTTTTTCTTGAATAATACTTGGATGATATGGAAATTTCCTCAGTTTTTTCAAGTGAGCATCTTTAAGTAAAGTTTTCCTTCTAACTCTATTCTACCCAATTTAACCTTCTCTTGTACTTTAAATAGAGTAAGTTTAATAAAATATTGAATGCGTGGGCCAAGTTAAATCCATCTGTTGTGGAAATTTCTTTAGTTTTTTCAAGTCAACGTTTTAGGTCAAGTTTACCTTCTAACTCGATTCTACGCACTTTAACCTTCTTTTGCACTTCCAATACAGTAAATTTAGTAAAATATCTAAATCTTGAACCAAATTAAATCATTTTAATTATTTGACTGCATTTAAGCCATATTCGTCAAGTGGACCTTGAATTTGACCAAGCTATGAACTCCCTTCCTGATTTTACAATGACAGAAAATAACGAAACCTTTGCGTAAGCCTGACGTAATAGGAATGCGAATAAGATACGAACACGTTTTCATATGAAAGAAAAAAAGATTTGCAGGATAAACAGCTTGCTGTCGTTTTTCTATCAATATGTAAGTGTCGGTATAGTTCTTGTTTATTTGCCTTATCTGAAGACCTGCACTCACTGTACTATAAATAAATAGAGTTCAAAAAGCAGCAAAAGCCCTACCGGAAGTACTCTTTTTGTTTTACTTTTTCCCCTCTTCGAGAGGCTTACAGAGCGTCACGTAGTTTCGGAACAGCCCGGTCCCTTTTTTGTTCCCTTTCCCTCTCCCAGGATCAGTAATTCTGAAGAAACACCCAACGCACTTAGAAGAGTTCGGACAGCTTTCTCCATGGAAAGTTACCCCACGATCCTCAAACAAGGCTCGTCACTAAGCTTTTGGGTCCCCGCCCTTATTTATGAACTCGTGACCACTGCGAACTAGCACTTTTGTGTGCGTCAGGCAGTAAAATTTAAAATAAAAAAGTTACCGCAACACTGCGTGTCTGTCGTTGACATAAACACGATCGAGAATATTTTTTATAGATTTATTTTGCAATGTAGACTGTTATAAATAGTGCAAGATTAAAACACGATCGACAGTCAGTCTTTGAAGAGCAGTTTACCTTATGAGTTTTTTCGTCTAGAGGAGGGATGGGACAGTTTACACGTGGGACAAACCGTACAAAAATCATTACTAATGAACTACGACAGATTTGGATCTGAAAAAATTGTACACTTAGTGAATACGACGAAGCTTTCATGAGGAAATTTTCGTCGAAAAATATTGAACCGTTTTTGAGAAAATAAATAAAAACTGAATTTTGGGAACTTTTTATAAGAAACAGGTCCTGATTATTTCGTTGTAGCACTCATAATGTGCATCTAACAGTAAAATAAAAATTACTTAATGTAGCTGACAAGTTAGAGAATAACTCCTCCAAAGGTTTGTTCTAAAATCGCTGTCCATTTTTTGCACGAGATTTTAAACTCCAAAGGGATGATTTAGTGCGATTTGGACTCAGCCATTTGCATTGCCTTTTCTTGTTGTGAATAATCATTTTTACAAAATCGTGAGTTTCCTTGCACTAACTTGAGCTAGGATGATTCCTTTATCGAAAGGGAGTATAACTGTTAAGTTTCGTTTAGATATTTCAAGTCTATTATGTATTTTTAAAAAAGGCTACCTATTAGTTTTCTTATGGCAAAACACATGGACAAATCGCATTACACCCAAGTCCAAATTGTATCCGCGGTATCTTGTTTTGGACAGTCGGAGGAGCCTCCAGTTTTCATGGGTGTTTGGTGTTATTGTTTGTGTTTTTCAAGCGTACAATATCTCATTTGATAGCCAGGACACCAGGCCATCTAACGAGTATAGTTTTAGGCTACAATTTTGTCTCCACGTGAAGTGAAAAATAAACTACTGAAAAGTGTCCACACTGTCCCATCCCTCCTCTACTTGTAAACCGAGTTTAAAAAGCTTTAAACGCTTTAAAAAGCAGACTAAATTTTTAATTGAAACAGATTGACACTAGATGTCGGGACTATTCGTAAAGACAATAGTAACCCTAGAAAATTTATCTAGCGAGTGGTTTCGAATATTTTTCATTAAAAATTTAAATTTTGCATGAAACAGTGAGTTTCCTTCTGAGAGTCTGAAAGACAGACTTAACGTAACCAGCCTGATATAATTGCTTAGGGAAATTGCAGCTCATTCAGTAGAAGCCCCTTCTTTCGAAAAAGGCCTCTAATTAACACCTTGTCCAGGTTGCCCTGTCCAAGGAGGCTAAAGCTGTCAAAAGATGTGAATTTTTCTTCGTTTATTTTCGAAATTGAGGCATTTTCAGTGTTGTCTTGAAGATTAAAAACGTAGTCAATCTCACTGTGTTTCTTTTTCAAGTTTAGTTTCAAATCTCCTTCTCCTTCCTTCCCTTCAGTGTAGTTATTATTTGTTGTGTTGAATAACACAAGTTTTCGAATTAATGTTACAGAGTTTGTCAAGTCTCCCGCATTGCAACTTAATGAATTAAAAGGTACAAATTTCTTCACTTTACTACGGAGAAAACTACTAAAACTACTACAGAATGAATAAACGAAATTAAGAACAGGCGTCAGGTTGAGAAACGGGACAAACAAACAGAAATCACAAGGAGTACGACGTTCACTTTTGCTTCTTCTTTGTCAAAATTCCTTAGGAAGTGTAAAAACATAAACTTCTCTTGTTATCTAAATATTTCTGCGTCTTTTTGGCACGAAAGCTCTTCTATAGCTCTTCATGGCTAGCATTCCTCATTCCTCAGTTGTAGAATTGACTAATACAAATGTTGGTTAAATGCAGGTTAACATCATGTTATGTTCATTTATTTGCGGTAAATCAGCGTTATTATGCGTTCTGATACCAAAATAACCGCTTCCATTTTCGTAGGGTGTGAAAAGTTTAAAAAAAAACATAAGTGGACAAAATAGCTGCTCTAGTACTAAGCGGATTCTAATCTCAGCGACACTCAAAATCTCGCGACCGATTACTCTGCGCTTCTTGTTCTATTTTAACAGAGGTTACTATGTGCTTATTTCAAAACCACTAATGGAGTGGTCGAACGCAAAGAAAAGCTTCTCAAGGCATATTAAAAGTGATGAAAGCTGGGATGCAACTTTGTCTTTCGATAAACCCCCAGGAATTGCGAAATCTTTGAGATTTTTTTGCGTACCTCTGGGAGTTTGAGCAACTTACAAGTTAGTGTTGTGACCGTTGAGTGCTATTTCTGTGTTCATCACAAACTTCTTTTCGAAACACGAGTCAAACACGGCATACTGTACTTATCGTGTCTTTGGCACATATACATATATTCATCTGGGCATTTTTTTATTGAAGTAGCCCGTTTAGGTTGCGACTATTTGCGGACATTGAAACCTCAGGACATTGAAATTCATTTATACAAAAAGTACTTAAGATTTCGACCCATGTAACTATCGACGTCAGCATCATTAAGTTGCATAATAAAATAGGTAACGGAGAATTTATGTATTCATAATTCTCCCTCCTCCCTTTTTAAAGAAGGTGGCACTAAAACAAGGGTTTGCGTATGATTTCAAAATTTCTGGTTACGCCCTTATTTCAGAATACGGAGCTTATCCCCATATTATATAAAATCTTCATGCTGAGGCTATGAATTTTTTCGTTTCCACTTTAATTTGTTACGGAAACGGTAACCGCGCAAAATCAAAAAGTTACTGAACGGCTTGGGATTTTATATTTTTTTCATATCGTCATCTAAACGTCTTAGTATAATGGAGTTTGTGAGACACCCCAGTATCGCGCGAGCAAAAAATTAAAAAAAAAATATATACCGGCGACTATGTGGGTTTGTATCGTGTGGTTCTGACACAGTCACCGTCCGATCCCAACAGCGACATTTGCCGGGGTGCAACTAATACACCTTCGCACCCAGGACCGTATCCAGGATTTTGGTTCGGAGGTGGGAGTAATACTGAATGGTTTGGACATTTGGACTTTCTCCTATGTTCGCCAATATAGAACACAAATTATTAGGACAGAAAATAACAGATGCGCTAACGAGACACGAAATTAAGTCACTGACAGAAAAGCAAATGGAAAATAAGTTTCTGACCGAAATTAAAAAATCAACCACGCAGAAATTGGTCCTTAGTACAGACAGCCTCAATGGTAGATGGAGGAGTGCAAAAGAAAGAAAGATGGTCGTGATATTGAATCGGTTGAGATGTGGACACGGGAAAATTGGGGTATGGTTAAACAGATTCAATACGATAGATGACCCCAAATGTAGAAACTGCGAGGCCAGGGAAGAAAGCGTACAACATATAATCATGGAATGCCCATTTTATACTAACCAGAGGAAATCTTTACATAACAAAATGAGACAGAAAAATATACCGTTTTCCCTCGACGAAATACTGGGATTCGGAACTAGATCCAGTCAGGAACAATTTTATATACAAAACGCTTTCTGCAAATTTTTAAAGGATACTGAGATAGTCGAGTTCATATAAAAGATTAAGGGATGGAGACGAATTGTACAAATCAGAATCAACAGAAAGATGAAAGCCGAAGACGATAATACGTCGTAAACTCGACGTCGTTCGTCTTAAAACACACAAAACAAAACATAGAACACAAATTTCTGGGGTAGTGGGGTTAAAACTGCTAGTCGCGCCCAACAAGTTGCAGATTCAAAAATGTAATTCGACTAAAAAGTTTCCAATTTGAACCCTATGCCCAAATCTTGAAATGTACTTTAATAGTTATTATTATTATTATTATTATTATTATTAGTAGTAGTAGTAGTAGTAATTTTATTATTATTATTTTTATTATTATTGGGTACCAGTTGAATAGGTTTTAATAGGTCATACAGGTAATTATTCTTTTTGGTGATTCTAGCTAAAAAGTATACACTGGTTTATCAAAGTTAAAATAACGCAGTGTATCCTTTTTAGCCGGAAGAAATAAGACTCCTGTACCTAATTTGACCAAAAGTAACCTTGGATGCGTCGAAACATGGAAAATTGCTGAAATTTAAAAGTACAAAAGACACACCAAAAGAATGAAGGCACTCAGGATTAGTTACGGAAACCCTGGAAACGATATTTAAAACTCCCAGGTACACGTTTGGAAGCAAAAGCATGCCATTTGATATTTTCCGGAAGACAGCTTAGTAATAAGGAATCACAATTGAACACTTCCGAGTCGGAGTCTAAGGACTTTTAATTTTTAAGATTAAAAGAAAAAAACTAATCTTCCCACTCACCTAGGGCACTTCCGTCACTATCAACTTATACAATCCTCCCTTATGAATGTATAAAATAAGTCTGAGAAGTCACGAATGGCACGAGTATGGAAAACACGAGTCGCACGAACTCGAGATTAACATTTGCAGGGGAGTTGGGCGTCGCCCACGTGGCTCACCCGACTTGTGGGTTGGTTACCATGGGCTGAAAACAACTGTTCTTATGCCAAATACCACGAGCTTCATTCAGACAAAGCTCGAGCGGTGTTTCTTTTTCTTCTCCAAACTTAATCTTCTTTCACCTTTCTCGTTCTTGATCAATCTCCCCAAAATCCCATTCACAGTTCCCTTTGAACTTTCAACAGTGGAAAGAAGAGCCATCTGTCAACTTCCGCCTTAAACGAGTCCAAGGCCAAAGTCGCTGCTCAAACTGCCATTCAAGACTAAATTTCTTGCATTGTAAAAAAGAAATACCACAATTGTAGTAGACACATAAAAAATACATCGAATATATCAAGTATGAATGATATAAGTAGCAAGACTACAAATGTAAATTAACTTAGTAGAAAAAAACCTCGCAGGTGAGAAGTATCAAGACTATATAAGTAAATTCTATATAACGCCGTCAGATTGATCATCCTGCAACAATTATGACTCGAGTACGATGCTCGGTCTGGGACTTCGTCCTTATGTTAATTATATGGGGAAACTAAGAGAAAAAGCTAGTAAGCTTCTTTTCTTTATACAGAAGAGGGTTCGTTAATCTTGACTACGCGAAGAGAGCCTCGCAACTAAGCAGGAAGAATGGGCATAGCGTAGGCAATGATCACTACACATTTATCTCTGCGCGTGACACACCATAGGACAGGTATTCACGTTCCTAGCGAAGAATTGTGAGTACCCAGTACTGCACGTTCAGTATTGGGACATTCCTGTGACTGCGCATGTCTGGCACGCAGCCTCTCCCTCCGCGAGAACGACGCAAAACTCACGATATGTTTCTCAAGGAACGTCAGTCGTGGCACCAAATCCTAACCTGTTTCACCGAATTATTACTAACTGCACTAGCGAAATAAAACACTGTTCCCCAGTGCGCTATCTTGTTGACTCGGTAATCGAAAGGCACTTAGCGTTGATAATGTGAACAGTTTCAGCAGATACCACCTAAAACAAAAGTTCTTTCGTTATTTCGCTCGCTGAACCCTCGTTCCACGCGTTTAGTTACACTTCGCAAAGTTTCACGGAAACAGGTGTCCAAGCGTGGTGGTTTGAAAACACAGTCATCCCGCAGAAATAGACTATTTTTCCGTCAAAGACTAATTCGAAATTCAAGGAGTTTGTTCCACAGGACAAGGTAAAGCCATATGTGTTATTGTATTAATACTTTAAAAATTTAAGCAACGAGATTAACGCACGTTCTTTGAATAAATTCTCTGGCGGTAACTCTACCGTCCTTCAGAAATACCGAGACAAAGTAAAACGTACAAACAGAATTAAACTGAGATTACAGTAAAATCGCTCCTTATGCGATTGCCATGGCGGGAATAAGCAAATACGAAAGAGTCTGGCGATAATATCTGAAAATATAAAAATACCGTTTACTGACAGCGCGAATACGGCAGATATTCCGAGAGTGTCAACATCGTTGTGTTACTTTTCTGCACTGTTGCTGTATGTCGGTGGCAAGTTAGGTACAGAGTAGAAATACAGCAATAACTCATTTTCTCGCTGTAAACGTAGGACAGTTATTGTCTCTCTGTCTTAGAAGTATTTCAAGGCATTTTTAGCACTGGCAAACATTGCAAACACCTGGAAACCCAAAAAGTACAAAAGCCCCTTTGAACTCCAGCACGCGTGTGCATCTTGCAAGGTTGAAAATATGTACCCAAAAACCAGAGAATCGTGCACAAGAAATTGCACTAATGAAATTTTGCAACGTCCTGAAGAATAGTGGGGAAGAGCAAGAATTTTCTAATTATGCCTAGTGGCATATTTCTGCAAATGAGTTTTGCGAGCAACAGATCCCCAGGCCTTGTGATCAAAAATGCTTATGTCTCATAAAAAGCTCCAAGCGGTCATGTACTCGATCGTCATTTCTGAGGCTATCATAACGCATCCCGTAAGTTGCTTTCACACTTAGAATTTCTTTCTCATTTTACGCGGTATTTCTCCGAAAGTTCTCTCGCGTAAACCGCCACTCCACTGTACAACAAATTGAAATACGCTAGTAAAGAAAAACTAAAAACAAATGAGACCGTTCAATAGACAAGATTTCGTAATTCTTCGTGATTAGTCTAATTAAATTATAAAATCAATCCCTAATTTTCACAACGCGAAAAGAAGTACATTCATTTCGAAACAAATACGGGAAATATGCCTTTCTCGGGTCATGATATCGACGCTTAGAAGAATAGGGATTGTAGACTATAGGGGCAGAAAAGGGAGACACTGGTGTTGTTGTTTGAACATAGATAATGCTCGATAGAGCTCTTTAGCAAAGCCCTAGATCTATTAACCAGATGCGCCCGTCGTATCATCCCTTTTTCTCGTGCTTTCAGTCTCGTTCAAAATTGCCCCATATTTCGCCATAATAAATAGCAATCAAAATATCATACGAGAAACAAAAAATGCCTTTATATCGGGAAAAAAGGGAAGGAGGGGAGAAAACATGTACTTATAGCTTTCAAAGCTCCGGGAAAGAAAACAAGCTTGTTTTCATTTTTACTTTTCACGGGTTGCTCTCGCTGGTACTTCCTTTGGAGAACGCAATCAAGACAACCTTCGGAAAGGTAATTACGCTTCGCTTCTTCTGAGATCGAAGACAGACGTGGAAAGATTACTAGCAGGGCTCCTTAGACTGCGAAGGATTATGTGGTTAGGTGAGGAGAAAGGTTTCTGCGTCCACAGAATCTCTTCCAAGGCCAATATTTCTTCGGGAGAAAGTCAAACCCATCCAACTTGAAGAAATCTCCGGGAATACGGAAAGTTCACGCTAGAAGAGCTAAACTCCTATTTGTCCCTTTTTTCCTGAAAAAAAAGAAACAAATGAATACAAAAAATCTTTCAACAGTCGATTGCCCCTCACAGCTTGAGGCTGGCTGGTTCTACCGTCATGCAAAAGAAAAGCTCAAAAGAGAAACGGTGTTTGTTGGCTTGCTTGCTGAGCCACTGGACGGCAGCGGTTTTTGGCTTTGTCATTCTTATTATTTTTAGCACCAGGGTTCTCCCAACTTAGCAGCGCTATGGGAACCGATTTTCAGTTTCTAAACTAGTCGTCTTTATTTCACGGCATAGAGACAGAAAGAAGAAGGTTCAGTCGTTTTCCCTCCTAAGTTCTTTTTAGTCCTGGTACGACGATCCTTGCCAGTACAACTCCCTCCCCCCTCGCCAACATTGGCCGTTCGCCAGCATTCTTACTAATTGCATTTCCATCCCAAAACATCCATTTGCTAACCTGGATAAGTTCCCAATATGTTCTTACGAAAGATTGAAGAGCAATTAAATTTCGAAAAGAGATTAAAACAACTTCCGCAACCGGTGCCAACTTTCAGAAGCCATTCCAAGACTTACGGCAAACAAACCAGGCTGGTACAGAGGAATTGGAGCTGACAAGAGCGAACCCAGGGCCACTTGCGCATAGTGAAGTGTTTTTAGTCAGAGAAAGCATTCAAAAATTCTAGGACACATTCTTGGTGCCTGGAATATTTATAATAAATATATTGTTTATATTTTCATAAGTTACTTTTATATTCTTCTTTTTTTAAAAAAGTTATATTTTGCTTGAAGCATACTACTGTATTACGTTTTGAGTATTACTTGCCCTTACGTAGAACTTTTTTGCAACCATTTTCCGCTGCTCAGTATAGTCTAAAAAAATATACAGAGCACTCAAATGGCAAGTGCATGTCCCGGCAAGTGCCGAACTCGTTCCGAGGGGCCTTGTTATTGCCGAACAGTCGAGGTAAGCAAAGCAAGACAATTCGCTACTTATGAAATGCGTTTTGTTGTAAAAAAAGAAAGAAATGCAGTTTTTTTAAGTTTTTTTGCTGTATTTTATGTTTAGTTGCTTATATGCGAATGTATATTAAATTATATTATATTAAGGCGACGGTGCACCTAACCGTGGTCTAGGAGAATGACATGCTAATTTAAAGGGCAATGGACACCAAAAACGCATACAGAGATTTTCACGGATTATTATAATATGCATTATTCTAAGATTAAATAATTTTGTTTCAATTTTTTCTGACCAGCCGTTCTGGAGATATTTATTTCCAAAGTTTGGCCTTTTCCCGCCATGAAAAGCGTGACGACACGGACGGGAAAATTTGAATTTCAGATTTCTTATTTCCTAAACATCTTCGTTATTATTTCGCACCTAAGAAAAAGAGACTTTTATCCGGAAATTTGATTTTTCGCTCTTTTTACAATATAAAGTTATTTTTTGGTGTCCATTGCCCTTTAAGGCGAAATCTATTTCCCTTAAACTAAAGGAAGTGTGGTCACTAGGCGCTTTAAGTCAACTTAGGAAATGATCCAAGATTTCTGGAGAACTTTGATTTCTTCCCGGTGTCAGGTGACGTACCAGCTTTTCCCCGTAAAGCGAGCTTAAACCGAGATTAGTGCGAGATTTATCTAGTTGCGTGACACTAAGTTCGGGTAGTGACCCCTTCAGTGTACAGAACTTTACTTTAGCCAAATTAATCGTTAGTAAACCGAACTTTTCCAATAACACTCGATAGCTAAAGGAGAGCTACCGTCAATCTAACTTAGGTACACAGAAAAATTACCCGAAGTGTGTATGTTACCCGAGCACGACATCACGACAGAAACGTGTTTGCGCAACTTCCTTGCAAAATTGAGAAATCCCCCTTTAATCAGATTTCCAACCCAAACTTCACTGTCCCGGCCGCCAGAACAGCTCGTGCGCTAGTAATTAAAAAACAACAACGTTTTACTCATTGATTTCTCCTTTGCAATACTCTAATCGGTTCCTACACACACGCACAAAGAATCCTGTAATTATATTGTTGTATTTTCTTTCAGGACAGATCTGTTCTAGCCTGGGGCAATATTCCTTCCGGCTTTCTTCACTTTCCGGCGATTCAACTACAATTCGACCAATTGTCCGAAATAAATCATCAATACTGATTCCAGCTCTTTCGATAATGACACAACGCTTCCAGCGGACAACTTTCCTCTTTTTTCGATGACGTAGCACAGTTACACTGTGGAATGTCACGACCGTGACGGAATACCGGACACACACCTTAAATCGAAGTCAACTGTCCTAAAACATCCACCTTTTACCAAGATTTTTCTCCTACCAATTCCCCACCGCAAGACATTTTTATGAACGTTAACTGAACGTTTCTACAGTTCCGCTCTCCCCGAGTCATTTCTGCGTGACGTCACCATGGCGGATTCAGTGAACGTCTGGGAAGGCGATCCACGTGGTTACACGCTATGTAATCTTTCCAGTTACGCCCATTTGCCCTTTTGCAATAAAACCAGCCTCCGACTCGAAGAGTTCTACGAGGATCCGGAGTACATCATCGGCTCGTACATTTCCATCATCGTACCGATTTTGTTCGGCTTGGTGGTAGTGGTGGGCTTCATCGGCAACGCTTTGGTCGTGGTGGTAGTCATGGCCAACAAGCAAATGCGCAACACGACCAATCTGCTCATTCTCAACTTGGCCATGGCGGACTTGCTCTTCATCGTCTTTTGCGTGCCTTTCACGGCCAGCGACTACGCGCTGCCCTTCTGGCCCTTTGGCGACATCTGGTGCAAGATTGTGCAGTACCTGGTGATCGTCACGGCGTACGCGTCGGTCTACACGCTCGTGCTCATGTCACTCGACCGATTTCTGGCCGTCGTGCACCCCATTACTTCCATGTCCATCCGTACCGAGTCCAATACGCTGGCGGCCATTGGGATCACGTGGTGCGTCATTCTGGTGGTTTGTATACCGGCTCTCTTAGCGCACGGAGAAATGACGTACAAGTTCAGCGGAGAAAATCACTCGGTGTGTGTATTTCTGCACCGGGACGGCTACAATCACGCGGCCTTCCAAATCGCCTTTTTCACCACGTCGTACGTGATTCCGGTCCTGCTCATCTGCGGACTCTACTTATTCATGCTGAAGCGCCTCTGGCATGGCGTCGCCCCAGGCGGCCATATTTCTGCCGAGAGCCTGAGAGGGAAGAAACGGGTGACACGATTGGTGATCATTGTGGTGGTCATTTTCGCCGCCTGTTGGTTTCCAATCCAACTTGTGCTCGTGCTCAAGAGCCTCCAACTTTACGAGCCCAGCACCGCCGCCATCGTGATTCAGATTGCGTCGCACGTACTGGCGTACATGAACTCGTGCGTCAACCCGATTTTGTACGCCTTCTTGTCCGAAAACTTTCGGAAAGCGTTCCGGAAAGTCACCAACTGTGGACCTTCAGCTGGAGCGGTCGAAATCCGTACGGCCGGAACGACCGCTGTGGGCGCTAATGTCGACAAGTCCGATATTCGCTGTGGCGCTACGAAATCTTTGCTGACCCAAGCCAATGGCACGGGAGGGCACAACAATTACGTCCAAGAAGCGGAGGACATTCTCTGAAACGACAACGCTGTACAGCCTTCTCCTTTTTTAGCCAAGTAAGACCAATTTTTCGTTTAATTCTTTTCCTTACGGGGAAAAAAGTTTAAAGGGCAATGGACACCTAAAACGCATGTAGAGATTTTAATGGATTATTGTAAGACACATTGTTCTAAGAATGAAGAATTTTGTTTCGATTTTTTCTAACCAGCCGTTCTGGAGATATTTATTTCCAAAGTTTTGGCCTTTTCTCGCCATGAGAAGTGTGACGTCCCGGACGGGAAAATTTGAATTTCAGATTTCTTATTTCCTAAAAATCTTCCTTATTATTTCGCACATGAGAAAAATTACACTTATATCTGGAAATTAGATTTTGCGCTCTTCTTTATAAGATAAAGTTGCTTTTTGGTGTCCATTGCCCTTTAGAATATCTGGTAACAGTTAAGCGTAAATTGAGAATTTGAAAACTTGTCATGGAACGTCATTAGTTTTATGGGGACGTAATTATCCCACCAGGTTATGTTACAGACTCTGTCGTTAACAAATTGAGTAAGATGTGAATACTTAACGAGCTGTCAAAAACAGGAATTTTTAGATAAACTTTACACGGAACAAACTTAAATCATATGTATTACGTGACCAACTACGTGGCGCATTTGCGAGATCAGAGATTTTTTGGAGGAAAAAGTACTCAGAACATTGATTCAAATTTCCAGAGCGTTCAGTAATTACGGGCACAGATTGTTTCGTACAACGACGAATATTTAGGCGAAACTTTGTTTGGTTGTGTAATTCACAGAATTGTTTAGAAGAAAGTATTGCTGTCTCTCCGCTCGATACAATCCGACATTGAATTTCTGGAAAGTGTTTTTTGTCCGCTACAGCTTGTTTTTGCTCTTAGACTATTTGATAAGTCCTTTTTAAATCTGGAAATGAACACCGTAAGACAATTTTCATTTTAGGAATGAGAAGAGCAATCGCGTGCGGCGAAATCTGAAAAATGCAGCTCCAATTTCGGGTCACAATTTCGAACTATTGTGAAAAGTTCTCATATATTTGATTAACAATGTCGTAAGCCAGTACCACTATTCTGACATTTCAAGTTACTATTAAAATGTTTGCTATGTTTTTCCTAAGAATTATGTGAGGATTCCGTACCCCAAATGGTCAATGATCATGAAACCTTGTTTCAGAAGTTGTTGGAGTTTTTTCTGTAACTCTGTTGCATTTCGTGAAGATTCAGACAAAATGTGCGATGTGAAGGAAACACAAAGAGAGTTTACTGCCAAAAAGTGCCAAAATGACAACAAAATGAAACCCGTTCTCATGTGTAAGAATGTAGTGACACCGAACATATTCTCTATTACTTTCTATGTTCATCGTGTGTTCACAATATCTTAAGAACAGATGTGAGAACTTTTATATAGATGTAGAAACTTGTGAATTGCCTATTATCAATTAATAAACTTTTATGGAGTTTTTGTTCGACACTGAACACTTCGCAGTTTATTTGTGCAAGTACTGTACAACAAAAGTCGAGTCTTTTTCTTTATTAATAATACACAGAATCTAACGTGTAAATAGTTTTCGAATGAAACGAATTTCTTGAATTAATTATCTTTGCCTTCTTTTCAAAGATACCTCTGGTAAGATTATAAAGATTAGAAAACAAAACTTCACTGGCAAGATTAATTTGAGAAACTTTGCGTGGTAAATGCAAAATTAGGGAATAATTGGGCTATACACGACCTGCCTATCCTTGAGCTAGAATTCTATACCATATCGAAAAGTAACCAAGAATAGGTCAAAATATCAAGGGTTCATCACTTGAACATTGTTCTACATAATAGAATCACTGCCGATGAAGTTTAAATATAACAAGGCCGTATTCAAGTGGGATGGTGCGTTATAATCTCTTAGGAGGATGGCCAACTGTTCACGAAATTGCACATTAACCTCCTTCGCGTCCCACAACCTCCTCCAAATCGAAATCGTGGGTACGGCCCTAACCGTTAAAATGTTTCCCTCGTCGGCCATTTTTTTCCATTCTCTTCCCAACGTTGGCTAGTGCCCACCGGGAATTACATTCACGCTTTCATACAGTTATTAACTTACTAAAAAAATCTACTGCCTACTAAAATAATTCAAAATATCAATACTGGGCAATACTTGCTTACTTGATCAAAAGTCAGATTGACAACTGTTAGTAGACTCAACCCTTCCATAGCTGCCAGTACACAAACTCTGTTGTAGGTATCCATCGTTTTGCTCTCATCCTCAGATAATGTACAGAAATAAATGATAAAACCTTGAAGTCCCAGGTAGAATAGCTGCTGTAACAAATTAGACCTTTGAGAAATTGCACGACAAGAAAAGAGCGCAGATTGCATCCAATTGCTTGTGTAATTTAATGGGCGCCGGTAGAGTGCGCCACTGGCCATGTAAACAGAGTCCTAGAGCAATAGAAAGTGAACAAGAGACCCAATTAAACTTCTCTATATTATTGCAATTATCCGCTTTAGTACCGGTCATCTTATCACACATCTTGGCTCAGGTAACACCCCAAATACCATCTTGTTAAACCCGGAAGTGTTTAAATTACAAATTAGTCACGAGAACTCCAGGGTTGTGATCTCGAGACCGGTCTCGAAGGCCCTAAGGTCTCGGTCTCGTCTCGGTCTCGGGAAAATTTGTAAAGTCTCGGTCTCGTCTCAGTCTCGAAAATTTTAGCCCGGTCTTGATTTCGATCTCGAAGGTCATGGTCTCGAGACCTGTCTTTCATTACTTGAGACCTTGGGCGAAAAGCTCTGATTTCCCGTAGCCCACCCCATTTTGCCAACATCGGGTTCGCAACTGCTATTCAAGGCGAAGTGCTAACTGCCCCCAGAAGACACCTTGGTCAAGTTTTGTGCATGCGGTAAAGCTAAAAGAAAGGGAAATACAAAACTAGTAGAGCCTTGCAAATGACCCTATCTCTGTATTTTCCCTTGCATATACACACAATTGCCTTTTTTATGCCGGCGCATACGATATTTTGCTAAATCAAGGAAGTTTTTAAAATACGCCCTTTTAGAACATACGAAAAAAAGTCAGTTGAGGTTAAACACTCGTACAAAATGGAAAAAAAGAGCACCCAACAAGATTCCTTCTATTGTTGAATTTGCATATAAAGATTATCAATATTGTGATGATCTTCGTGAGAAGTGCGTTGCGACGTGCAAGTTTTGCACAAATCGGACAGATCTTCGTGAAAAGACAGGGACAACTTCCGCTTTTGTCAGGTATGTTAAAAAAAAGGAGAGGAAGGGAATATCGGCTATTTCTAGGTTAGGTAACCCGTAGCCTTCACACAAAAATACTGTAATTGAAAGTTTTATGAAAGTGGCGAATAATCTCCTAAATTTTTAAATATATATCCTAAGCTTGTAATGAGTGAAGATTATGCTGACCATTTTACGTCTGTCTCGAGATCGGGTTTGGTCTCGAGACCAGTGCTAGCCTCGAGACCTCGAGTCAGATCTCGGTCTCGACCATTCTTGGTGGTCTCGATCTCGTCTCGGTCTCGACAAAATTTGGAAGCTCTCGGTCTCGCCTCGATCTCGAGAAGGTCGGTCTCGACAACAACCGTGGTGAACTCTTATAAACACCTGGCTTGATAACGTTGATCTATTCGCGAAATTTACCTCGCTAAATATCCTATAGTGAGTTGAGTGTAGCGGATAAGCTCTCAAACTTAAAAAGATCTCAATGTCGCCCTGTGCACATGATTATAGTTTACTATGTAATTTTATAGGATAATTTGGAACCCTTAAATAGTGAAATCGTCCAAGAACTTTTCTTGGACGGGGATTTTTCGCCCATAAGATGTCTTTTTGTTTTCACTGGGCTGCCAACTATGTTACGGGTATCCAACCTTACCAAAATCTGTTAACTTGGGTGAATTGAAAGAAAACGTTGGCGAGTGGATATTTTAGAAAATTGCACATGAGTTATTGCGTCCGCAATTTTTTAGATTTTAATTGATAGAACTAAAGATCAACAAGAATCATTATTTTAGCTTCAGCAAAACGAAACGAAGCACTAAATTACATACAAAGTCCCTCGTTCGAGATTTCGTATTTACAGACGACATGTCTGCGATTGCTTCTTTCATTCGCAGTGGTGTCATTTAATGAGGAGCAGGTTTCGAAATTACACCACTGACCCAAAGCGTTGCATTGTGAAATCAATAATTATGTAGCAATTCGAATTAAAAGTTTTGAGTTTGCACCAAGTGGCGGAACCGTGAAACTCCACCACTGTTTATTCGCGACTGATCAATTCATCCCACGAAGATTAATGAGCGCACGATTCCAGTTTTGTTGGAAAAAGTACGCTGTGAAAATGATAGTAGTGGGTTAAATTCTAAAAGTTAACAAAGTAGAATAACAATATATAATATATGTTGAATAACAAAGTAAAAAATGTTACACAGTTTTTGTATGTGTATTTACCAAAGGTGCACTAAAACAGTTTTGAAGTAACCAAACCAAACTAAAGTTTGCCAAAGAATCTTGGGTCACCTTAGGAAAATGCTCAAAAATATTTAGGAACACTCCGGAAATAACTAACGAAATGCTTTTCTTTTTGAGCCATGAAATCAGTTAAAAAAGCATCACTGCACATCGAGGCCTGATTTCTACGAATGTTTCCCTCACAGAAGGGGAAAGTTGGTTCGCTTGTTATAAATGTAATAACATTTTATTTTTTACAAGATCGAAACCATGTGTTTCATTCAAGACCTCACTTCCGAGAGTTTCTCATGAAACAATGAGCAGTTTGGGCGAAATCGTATGAACCATGTAATACGTGATTATCCTGTAGGAGGGTTAGTTTCTGGATCCTTAAAGGTTCCTCCTCTGGAATATCTTTGGAAGACCGCGCTTTTAGCTGAGATTTCTGAAACTTTTGAATTGTATCGTAATACAGAAGAAAGCTTTGTTAAACGGTTTTATAGGCAAATGTTTCTTAAAAGGGAGAGAAACGGATCGCCAAGACTTTAATGAACTGAAAGCTTACTTTGCGTTTAAAAGCTTCTGAATCTTTTTCCTAGGCACTTAGTTGCACGCTTCAAACATGAACTGCACACAAGTGTTTGCAGAACATTGAAAAGACCGCTATTTTGCCTTATGATTCTCAGATGCTTTAAACCTAATGGCAAAGTTTGTCAAGAAATGCAACTTGTGTTAAGAGATGTGGTAGGCAGATATAGACTGGTATTCCGAATTTGGACATAATTAACGTTCAAGTTATATACTAACCCGCCAACTAGTTAACGATCGTTACGAATTTTTCTGTAAAACTTATGCATCAATCGGAGTACCTATAATTCTTTTTCCAAATTGTAGGACTGCTTAACGTTATTTCAGTTTTTGTTTAGGGAACAAGTTGTTTTAGGAACAAGTTGTTGGGGCCGAGAGACGAAGATGAGAATGTAACAAGAGAAGTAAAACATCCAAGTAAATGAGTGGGGGGTTCGTTTTCTGTTTTACGACCCCTTTTTTACGGACTCAGTGTCTGAGCGTAGAACTAGAGACATAAAGAAAGGCTTAGCAACAACTAGGCAGTGTAGACTAAGGTTCTGAACGAGGTGGAGACAATGGCGAGTCTTTGCGAATATTCTCGAGTTAAATTCACAATTATCAGAAGTTTTGCGTAGTTCTGTGTATGACTGTTTTGTCCCATCTCTGAGAGACTGTTAACGTAACCCATCACCTTGTCAGTAAATAAAGCATTTTTAATCCAGAATTCGTCATCAACGTTTACAACCGGCCAGCGAAAATAACGTTGTTGCAAAACATCCATACGCAATTACACAAATTCTCCATTGTAATGGTCTTGTGAGACTTTGGGAATGCGGAGAACATTTCAAGGTGCTTAGGAATCGTGTCTCGAATTTGTCAACATAGTGGCGAAACAAAAAACGTTGCATTCCGCGTATCCAATCTGTTGAAGTGATACCTTAGCTCCGACGTGTCCTTATATAAGATATTACTGCCGATTGCTGATTAGGCCACCTAACTTGCACGTAGGCGTGGTTAATATAAATGAGAACATTGATAGAATGCTCGTCACGCATTCCTGTTAGCTCCAAGTACCTTGTAGGCCTACATACGTGTGAATCATTTTATGTAAGGCAGTGAGCATGGTCTTAACAAACGGGTTTGATCATAAAACAACTTCTTGGCATGCAGTTCATGTACCAAATAATGTTCTGTAGCCAGAAACGGTGTTTTGGCAAAACACCCCTACTACCGGACCGTAAAATCGGGTTGGACTGTTTTGTTGAAAGAAAAAGATCTTCTGGAAGTTTGCATATTTACGGTGTGACATTTTCAAAGAGTCCATCATTCTGTCACTTTGGAAACTTTCGTGAAGCCTGTCGTTTAGTTCACGCCAGCACTCGTACCAGTTTTTCAATTGCAGATTTGTACGGTATTTTTTATTTTATCTTATTTCGTTCGCAACGTAGGCTTGTACCTATTGTTGGTACCATTAGTTGCTAATTCAATTATTGTTAGTGAAAACTTCATCAACAAACACTGTATTGTACTGTGTTGGAGTTGTACTGTATACTTGTACTGGATTACTACGGTTACAGAATCGATAGTCGGAAAAGCTATCGAGAATTACTCACAAAAGACTTCTGGCGTAACAAAAGCCTTCGTTCACTTTCGAGCGTACCAGCATTAGCTTTCGAGTTTACGAAGTAAGAGCCCATAACTTTTCCTTTATTTGGTGTATTGTTATAGCTACTTAACTTCAAGGGGTTTGAACCCATCGCACTTTAAGCGCTTTTTTCGGATTCCCCAATTCCTTTCACTACAGAAATTCACCTGAATTCCAAATGCATGGTCGAGACATCTTTCATTTTATAGCTTATTTTTATCAGATGGGCGTCGTTTTTTCGAGAGTGCGCTTTCATCCCCAGAAGCACTAGGACGACATGCCTAATATCAGAGATTATTACTACTAAGATGGGAGTGAGCTTCCGATACTTTTCCGGATCTCGCTTTTATTCAGAGTTTACGACAACTTCAACTTGTTTTAGGGCTGTCCAAAGGAGAGAAAATGTTCGAATAGGTCGGAGAAACCTGCGAAAAGCATGTCAGTAAGATTTCCGCTCTTACAGCTCATCTTTTCAAGAATGTGCTCCGAAACACAACAGTGATCCGCTTTTTTCTCTCTCTTGCAGTGTAACCGCTACCATATCCCTCGAAACACTTTGTTGGAAACCACGAGAGAGCCCGAACTCTTCACTATCGTTTCTGCTCACCCCGGTGTTCCGTTTTCTCTTACAACGCGGAGTTTTATGCAAAATAAGTTGGAAGTTTTCAAAAGCAGTAGAGACCCAGCACCCGGGTCGCCAAACCATCTACTTCCCTTAATAGCTTTTGAAGTAATTCAACTCGGTGTTGCAGCGAAGAAGAAAGCCTTTTTCCCTCTCGTTTTCTGTTTTTTTTTCCTTTTTTATTTTTGTTTTACTTCTGATAGGATAGTTCCTCTCCGCTCAATTCTTTTTTTTTCTCGTGATTTCGCAACGATTTTCGCCCAAGGGCATCGTATAACCTCATTGGTGGAGAAACGAGGACTTTTAGGACTAACTAAGCCGAAAAGTATCGCGAAGAACAAGGGGCGTTATATGAGCTATAAAACGTGGCACCAAATCATAATCGTTACATGTTCGCAAAAAAAAGTTACAAGACATTTATGGTATTGCTGCTACCGAAATATCTGGAAGGGGTAACACATCGATAGCAATCCGAGTAGCGTCCTAATTAAGCAGAAATCTTGGGGCTACGGTTACCTAATTTACTTAGTTAGCCAAGTTCGCACGTATCTGGTTAACGCTGCGTCAGTAACGATAAATTCATTCGCGAAGAGCATTGGGTGTACAAAAAGACAAAAGATGAAAGAAGAAATGTTGCGTGGATAGCGAAACCGACAAAGGAAGAAGTATTGCACTTGCGAAAAGCAAACCACGCAAAAATCAAAGCTGAGGTTTCTCATAACACGTGGAACACTTTATGGATTAGTGCTAGATATCTCAGACCTGACAACGAAATTTAAAAAGCTTATTAAAAAATTCGAACGCAACTTCATAGTCATTGGAACGTATTATAGTTACATAAATGGTTTTATTTTAAATCTTAAACCATTTAGTTGGGGGAAAAACTCCGTCGCCGTTTGCTTGAACATTTTTCGGTTTTCTTTCCCACTATTCATTCAGCGCAAACAATGCAACAGCAATAGCAGTATGCATTTTCCGGACTATCGGGGGCAGATTTTATCAACTAAACAATCGTTATAAGGAAAAATGTACATTTTTGCTTCCTTCGGCCACTTATTGTGTTGTAAACGTTAGTGAATCGTCTAACGCGTGTAGACTGTCACTAGCATTACTAGTATTGTCAATATTAGTACAGTGAATACCGGTTAAGACGAAAGCGAAGGGACCGAATTCTTTTTTCGTCTTAACCGAATTTCGTCTTAAACGTACCATGCGAAAAAAACACTTTAGGTCGCGATAACCTACAGTATTCAAGTTTATACCCCTACGTTGGCAGTTTGTTACATTATGAAGTAATTACTTTGAATTTCTGTTTATAACATTTAACTTACGTATCCATAAATTCATAAAACAGATAAGTTTTGTGTAAGAAAAGACGGAAATTTTCTTTCGCGCTAACTTTTTTAATTACCACGTTACCGACGTTAAAACTACATAAAAAGATCTGCGTATACAGTTGAATACTGTCGCAATTCTGATGTAGTGGGTACAGGAAGTGGAAAAATCGACATCATCGTCAAACTTCACATTTTTAAAGACTATGCCGTTTCTTTTCTTGAAGCGTTCCAGCCAAACTGAATTCACAGTGAATTAAACTCCCATTGCGTTGCATACACACTAGCTTCTCCATTAATACAGGTTCCTGGTACGGGAGCATTTTGTGACCTAGCTTGTTTAATCGAAACAAGCAATACAGCCTCCAAATCTTCGTGTTTGGCCTTTCTCGTTCTTTCCTATCTGGCTCAAAAATACTTCGCTCCTTGATATTGCCAGAATCGCGTCTCTGTTCTTTAGAATTGTTGACAACGTGGAGGTAGCGATACAGAGCTCTTTACAGATGTCAATTGTCGATCTGCGATTTTCATCTGCTGTCTTAAGAAGCTCCATTTTCACATTTTGGATACGGAGAGGGTAATTCGAGGCGTTCAAGCTGAAAAAAAATTACTTTGTCTGTTTTCCGAGAAGCGAATTTTTCGTCGTAATTGATATTTTGTTTCGTTTTAAGGGAAAAAAACGCATATAAAGAGATAGGATTTTGTCGGGACCGGAGTGTTACTTCGTCTCAACCAATTTTTCGTCTTAAACGGTTTCCACTGTATTATATATATTTACTATTTTATTTTTGCTAGCGAAACCTGCGCCACCATTTAACAGATAAGATTTAGGACAGTACTGAGAAAACACATAATTTCTTTTGCACTTTTCATTTCCACTAGGCTCGTTATTTAATTAGAAGTCGACGTTAAGATGAAGCTGCAGTGCTGTCTCATAAACGACTTTTTTAAATTCTATGTAGACTGTATATGAAAAAAAGTGAATATCAAGATAGAAAATTCCCTTTATTTGAGTGCCCACGAGAATTGATTACATTCATTGTTTCCTGTACTCGCGCATTTAAGCGAATAAACAACATTTGCTAGAGTCCGAGTTCACTGCCAAGACTTTCCTTTATAGCCTTTTCCCCCTTTTGTTCTTGAACCGCAAAGAGAGAATAACAACCCGAATCACGGCACTTCGTTCCACTTTTTTGGTATCGTTGCCAAAGTGTACAACCCAGTTTGGGGTAAGCAGTTCCATCAAACTAAAAGCTTTTGGAGAATCTAGCAATTTTCTATACAAACTTTTAGTTGATAATGTCTGTTGTACACTTCTTAATTTGGCCAAATTCGTTACTTTGTTTCTTCGAGGCTAGTTGTCGGAATGCAAGCCAAATGATTCTCATCTAGTCAGTTTTTTCCCATTCTCGTCAGTGATTTGTTAGAAGAGGATAAGATGTTTTCAGTACTAACAGTTTTTTCCTTGGTGTTTCAGCTTAGTTAACTCTTTAATCTGATCTAAGATGTTTTAGAGCTTAGTGCCTGCCTGAGCGCGTTTCCAATGCGATCTAGAGGCGGCTCGTCTCCATTCTGCCGGACTTAGCCCTTCGTGAATTACAGAATTCAATAACAGCCGCCTCCTTTTGAAGGGCAAGAGAATTGTTGAGCGGCTGCGGATCGTTAAGCAAAAAGCTTTTCCTTTTAACGAAAGTTTTATCGTTTCAAATTATGGCTTTTCTTGCCACTTGCTTTCAGTATTCTTCTTCCCCCAGAAAAGTCGAATGTGCTCAATAAAAATGGAAGTTGAACCAGTTGGACCACTTTTTAACGTAAGAAGCAATTCTGGAAATACCTTTGCCAAAGGTTGCCAACGCTTCATTAAAAACTTTTTACCGTTTCATAGTTTCCTTTCCAGACACATACGGTACAAAACTATTGAGAAAAAAACTCCCAATATGTGGGAGAAAAAATGGCACATCTATAGAAGTTTTAATGATCATTACTGATATCGTGTATTTTGTGAAGAGTTTGAATCATTTGTAAATATCATGGGGCGTCTGGCTTCTTGTCGTTCAGGACCGACCGTTTTCGCCATGTAATTTGATAGGCAAAAAGAGAGAATTAAGTGTGGCTAGAAATTGTCAGGGGATTCCACCCATAGTAATAAAGGGCCGAAAATGTTACTTGATTAGTTTATGGACTGCTTGGGAGTTAGATTGCTTATGATTGATCGTGAGTTAGATTGCTACTTGCATTGAATGATTCATTAACTGTAACGATTATAGCAAGCCATTTCAGATCGTTGGTTTACTGTCAATGTCTTTTAAATGAAGCAGAGTAGGGAAATGTTTGTTTTCTGTTCGTTCCTCGTTTGAAATAGTAAGTGTGATGGTTTTCAGTCATGTGAAACAATTTAATACACTTGTTTTCTGAAGGATCAGGAAACGCTGCGTATTAAGGAGACTGCACCTAACCGTGGTATAGGGGAATCACATGCTAAGCGGATTCAGCGATTTCGCCAGAACTACTCAGTATTTCGTGAAACAATCTCGACAGTAAAGTTTTGCGTTGTAATATCTAGTGCACTTTATTAAGATTTTTTGAACATTTCTTCATAAATTTGTAACAAGCGAGTCAAATATAAGCTTTTTGCAGAAATTGCGATTTCCAACATTCGATCGCAAGGTTCGCTAGAGCCGCTTGAAAGTATTTATTCACCGGAAACGAAGTTCAAATCCGATAGTTAATTTTGGAATTGTCACTCAGG
Organism: Triops cancriformis; assembly: GCA_020615345.1. Classification (NCBI taxonomy): domain Eukaryota; kingdom Metazoa; phylum Arthropoda; class Branchiopoda; order Notostraca; family Triopsidae; genus Triops; species Triops cancriformis. Next base: position 35,978 of record JAHZNP010000235.1, on the reverse strand, counting down.
AAGTTTCAGAAAACTATTTAGGTGATAAATCCAAAACTAACTGACTGACCTGATACAGTTTTTGACAATCAATTAGGTAAACGGTTCTTTATGCACCTTAGGACCGTATGTGTAAAAATGCTTTTTCCAGTAACAGAAAAGGAAATGAAATTTGATTAACTGTTTTCAAATTGACTAAAACTTTTTAAAGAAATATTTCGACGTTGTGTACTGGGTTTTACGATCTAAAATTTTGCTGTTTAGATTGTTTTAATGAAATACTGAGTAATTCTAGGTAAATCATTGATGCAGGTGAACATGCGATTTCCCTATACCACGGTTAGGTGCATCGTAGCCTACAGTGTGTGTTTTCTTGCGAGGTTTCATGTAGTCTGGCTGTAATTCTTTACTAGCTGTTTTTACCAAAGTATCGCATAAGCAGCTTATGTATTTTAAACCAAAACATAGAATACAATTTTGTAGTCAGCGGTGAGCGTTGTCTATAACGTGTTGTTGTTGACAGTGTTGTCGGCAAACATATCCATGTGCTGTTTCTCTGCTTCACATTTTAATTCTTGTGTTTCGAACAGAGAACTACCATGTATTTTTAGTGAATTAAAATAATGTAGTGTTTTGAAGTAAAATAATTTTTTACCTACCAGCGTTCTTTTCTGTTCGTAAGCCAAAAAGCATTCGGAACTTTTCAAAACCGTAGTTTTTCCTTGTTTTGCAGTTCTCAGCAACCCAAGATAAAAACAGAGGTTTCAATTTCGTTTTTCTCGCTTCAAATTGGACTGTTTGCATTTGGTGGAAGCTATCCACGTGGCAACTGGTTGATAATTTCGCGACTGAGTTAATGTTAGTATAACTAGTCCTAATAAAAATTACACCTTGAAATTTCCGATTGGCTAGCGTTACGTAGGCGACCATTTCTGCTCGTGTATTTTTGTCACCTCGGATCTCCGGCCAAGCGCGAAGTTTGCCTATTTCGCGATATCCCCCAACCTCACATTGCCCTGCTTGTCATCGCAAATAGGATATCAGAAAGTCGTCTTCCATATGTTACATCACTTACTGTTATCCTAAGGAATGCGTCACCACTAGAGAGAGAGAAAAAGCAAGAAAAAAAAACTTGTATCGTTCCTCACGTCAGAAGCAGCTTTCATTTTCCGATATTGCACTGGTTGGCTATTTTGTCCTTTTTTTGGTGGATTCTGTTGTACTTCGTGTTGAGAAACTTTCTTATGGAGTGACTTTGGGGTTCTTTCCTCGTAAGGCTCTTGTATAGACGGACTTTCCGACGATTTGCTCCGGAATTCTCCGGAGCGGTTTTCCCTCGTTACGCAAGAGAAGTAGAAGGAAGTTTGGCAAGGGGAAGAAACTGGCGGAAGGAGGGTGACTGTTGGAAGTCGGGAAGGTAAAGGCGGCAAAATGAGCTTTAGTTCCTGTTTGTATGTACTGGAAGCGGTTCTCGGACAGTTGTGGACTTGGGTCTTTCTACTAACAGTGCGCGCCGACAGATTACTAAGCAAAGCTTTGTCCCTGAAAAAGAGGAGCAGAAATGTCATAATAGACGGTCAGGCGAGGTTGAGACGTTTGTTTAGATAAAAGACGGCTTTTATCTGTTCCTTTCCAACGGAACAATAAACAACCTAACCAAAACTTACCAGAGTTAGTTCAAGTCTTTTCTGCCTCTTCGGCCATTTTCTTTCTCTTTTTTGTTGCCGATTTCCCTGTCAGGATTGATTTACTTAAGCCAGTCCCTCGCAACTGTTTGCCAGCATTCTGTCCTGTAGAAACGAAAGTCAACACCGAAACCTAGCATCCAGAAGTTTTGGGAGATGGTCTACAGTTTGTTTTAACAATACTTCATCGTTAATCCCCCATCCGTGTTACAAAAACATTTTCCAGTGGCAGGTTAAGTTCTACATCAATTTGTAACTATAAAGGAAACAAGTCAGAAAAAGCCCGCGGTGACTGTCGTAAATAATTATGAGAAATTCTAAGAACTCAGTATTTCCATAAAACATCTCAACAGTAAAATTTTAGGTTGCAATATCTGGTGCTCGTCATCGTATTTTTCTTCACAAAATTTTTAATCAATTTGTAAAAAGCAGATCAAATTTCAACTTTTTTTGAAACAGCTTTTTAAAAAAGAACATACTCAGTGTACACTAAATTACAGTTTGTCTAAGTTGTATGCGAAAATTGAATTCAAACCCGTCGGTTAGTTTTGGATTTATCACCTAAATAGTTTTCTGAAATTTTAGCCCCCAAAATAAATGTCGGATTTGAATTCCGTTTGCCTTAAAAGAATACTTACAAGTGGCTCTACTAAAACTTGCTGTCGAATGTTAGAAATCGCTTTTCTGAAAAAAATGAAAATTGACTCGTTTTTTAAAAATTTACTATGAACTTTTTAAAGAAAATCTCGACGATATGCACTAGATATTATGATCCAAAACTTTACTGTCGAGATTGCTTACGGAAGTATTGACTCGCTTTGGTGATGTATGTGATTCCCTTGTACCACGGTTACGTGCACCGTAGGCTTAAAGAATAATAAATGACTGGATAATAACATAAATTTTCACAGGATGAAAAGGAGAACGTAATAATGCAATCACGTAGCTACTTACTCTATCGGATAAATATATTATATATTTCCCTGTCATTAAAAGCGCAGAACTTCCAGACTTGCTTCTGTATGTAATATTTGGGTATACTGAATTACGGCATCGCGTGTATTGCCTGAACTCTGAAACGGACGAAATATTTAAATGCATCTCCTAGGCAACATCAACTGCCCTGTACCGTCTATGCAATATTTCTACCATTGAACCCTTTCAACTTTCCTTTTCTAGTTCACATTATAATGTTATAAATATATTAATACTGTACATGAAATTTATTATATTGAAACCAAATTAGTTATTATATTGATTCCTACCCGAAGTGTGTTATCATCAAGATCTTTACTCCATCTTAATGTATTCATCAGTCTTACTTTATTAATTTTTCAAAAATACTGAAGAAATTATTACTATTATTATTATTATTATTATTAAGATGATTACTATTATTATTATTTTTGGGGAGGGGGAGGGTTGTAATTTGCCACTCATGTCACAAAAGTGAAGGATGTGAAGGTTTTCGATTTGGAAGTTTGTATGGATGAACGTATTCTCGTCTTGTAGGGCAATCATTCCGAACCAGCGGGATTTTCAGCCAAATGCTTATGTAAAGTTCAAACTATTTTAGAGCGTTTCGTAACGCATTATCAGAACATCTGGTGCTAGTTGCTAAACCCCAGTGCATTGAAGCGTAAATTAATCGAGTACCGCACGCTGTGACATGTACGCTCTCATCGCAAGTGATAAGAAAGTAATGGAAATTGTCATCCTGGTTGACAGCCGTGAAAAAAAGATAATGACGTCCTAAACCTGATTTACACGGATCCCTTTGAAGTGGTTTGTTTACTTTTTTGTGAAGGTAGTACTCGAATCAATATTAATGTTCGAATCAATATGGGTACGAAAGAAACGCACTGTTCGCAGCGGGGTGTTCGCTAGGGAACTCCGTAGAATGAAGCGTTCACTGCCGGAAACTTACGATTCTTTCGTGATCTTCTTTAAATTCTTCAATAATTCTCTCTTACGAGAGCCATAAAGCCGAGATGCCATATTTGCAATCAGTTTAGAGCGAAAGCTTCTTAAGGCTGATTACGCCAAACATAGCATGCAGGGTTTCGCAAATATGGCGAAAAATTCCAATAAAATATCCCGAGACAAAGATATTACCTTTAGTAATGTACTGCGATAGCGTTGATTATTTTATAAATACCTGTGTCTGTCGAAATACTGAGCGCTTGTAAGATACAAAAATCGCAAACATTCTATTAAGAGGTTTTCTGATAAAATCCTCTGAGGATACGTCCTCAGAAAGAATTTGCTTCTGAGAAAAGAATCGTTTCAAGTTAGAAATAAACTACGCGAATTGAGCCTATTCGTTCGAAGCTTTTTATCTGTCACATTTAACTTGTCATGATATGACAGTCTGTACCGTAAATATTTTTGTTTGTTTTTCTTATTAACTTGGCACTCCAATAGCAAAAGAGAATTCACAGATATGTTTGCAGAAGACAACTACGAGCTGGTTCATAAATAATAGCTAGCATTGGCAAATTTCCCTGAAAAGTCGACCGTTCATGGGAAACTTTCTAGGAAGTGTTTGATTAATAGCTCCATCTCGGTTTTTCGCAAGCATTTCTCACGTTTTTCCTTTTTTGTCCTTTTCCGCATTTTTCTTTTGGCAACAAAGAACCCGGCTGGCACTTCTACATAAATCTGTGCGGTGAATGACGGAGTAATCGGGCACTGGTGAATATTGTAGGCCTTCTTACGTCATGAAACTCCAGTCTATCCCATTGAAGACCTCTGAGCAAGTACTCTGTACAAAAGAAATACCATCCCTGTCAGTGTTGAAAGCGTAAAGCGGCGCAGAGACGCAAAGAACATACGGGATGCTCCTGATCGTCATTCTGAGAAGAAGTTGCGATGACAGATTGTGTTTTAGAGATTCTTTTGCATAGCGTCGATCTTCTTTTTCTCCTTTCTCTCCTGGTCGAATTCTCCGTTTTTGTATCCCAGTCAGCATTTCGATTGTCCTCCCAGGTCGTTCTTTCCCCCTTGTCGTCGGAAGAGAAGTTCTGTTGTCAAATCTTCGCAGCAATCCGCCCACCGTTTCCATTCCGCGTGCCAGTCTTCTTCGCCATGAACCACAACTCAATATTTCATTTAACACTGGCTGCCAAGTTACCTTAGAATTCAATTCCTGTCGCTCGCGGGGAATAGAACCCCCCCTTTAACCTCTCCCAGACACCCATTAGGAGAGAAGTCTCATGCGTCTTTTACGCCGTGTACTAAACAACCAGTACCCGTCGAAAGCTCTACCGTCGTTGCTAGGATACTTGTACGAGTGGGTACTTTATGCCTGGCCCAGAAAATTTACGTCCCCACCCACTTTCCCCCGTGTTCTTTTTCAGAGTTTCGCAGGCTTTTACGAAGCCTCTGTTCTCCCCTCTTCAAGTTCCCGCGCCACGAGATGCTGGGGAAGAAGAAATAAGGACTTTTTTCTCTAGAAGGGTTACCGGGAAATGGCAGGGAATTATAGAATAGAATGTTAGAGGAGTTTTATTCTTGGGAGATTGGGTTTGTACGGGAGCGTAGACGTTACTTTGTGGGGGAAAACACTTATGAGTTGCTGGTACTTCTGCGTATTTCAGAGCAGCAGTCATCGACCACCGTGGTGGAGATCAGGATTTCATTTAGCCAGCGTAGTCGTATTTACCTGGATTTTAGTATGTGTGTAGTTTAAAGACGAACTGCGTCACAAAAGTATGATATTATCGTCTTCGGCTTTCTTTTCAATTATTTAAAAAATCAAATAAGAGTACGTTCCCTTCTCTCTTTGATGAAGATGTATTAATTAAGATTGTGTTCCAATAAATGTAACAATATTTTTTTGCCTACGATGGCTTCGAATACAGTGGAGTCCGTTTAAAACGATGGGCTCGGGACCGGGTAGGGATATTTTCAAACCCCAACCCTACCCAGCCGGGGATAGGGAAAATCTCATGGAGAAGGTTCATCCAGCGTTGCCACATTTCACCTAACCTAACCTAACCCAACTTTACATATCGTAACCTAACTAAACCTAACTTAATCTAACCTAACTTACCTAACCTAACCTACTTTTGAAGCAAGTGGCAACGCAGAGGCTGGGTAGGGTTGGGGTTTGAAAATATGCGACCGTATAGGAATTATCGGTATAAGCGGACTATCGGTATACCAGGACTTGCCTACCTATCAGCGGGAAAGACCAATGAAATAACAAAGCGTAGTGATAAATTTGTACAGTGGAGTCCACTTATAACGACTGATATAACGATAATCTACGATGGTTTCGAATATTAAGAACAGAAGAGTAAGAATGGGAGTCTAAGACATATGGATTTTAGTTGTCTAGCAAGAAAAGTTCAAATCCCGTAAGAGCCGGATAAGAGGACTTCTAGGGTGTTACTATGGAAAATTATTAGAAATAGTACTGGAAATACAAAAATAAATTTAATGAGCTCCAAACTTCCCGAAACTAGTCGCTGTGCCGGTCCGTAACGAAAATTGTCTTCCACGAAACGGGGACTTGGCTCTATAATGGTTGCGTACCGCTGCCATAGAGCCCAATTGGAATGTTGCTACACTAACAGAAATGTGACAAAGTTTCTGAGACGAAGGATTCGACAGTGAAAGGGAGGTAATTACTGGCGTAGGGATCGGTTGGCAAGAAACGAGGACAAAGGAAAATGAAAAAAAGTTCATGCTACCTAGGTACACACACCGCGGTTTTATAATAGGTACTTCAGCTAATTGTGCCACAAGACGTTGCAACACTGAGTCACCTGTTCCAGCCATCAAGGTTCATCCCAGTTTTGTCTTTATAGACTGAGTTTACTTTTTATTCTCTAGTTTTAATTGTCGAGGCTACGGTGCACCTAAACGTGGAATAGGGGAATCCACATACTAAACGTTGTCAGCGATTTTGCCAAATTACTCAGTATTTTCTTAAACAATCTAAAAGTAAAATTGGGGATTGTAATATCTAGTGCACGTCGTCGAGTTTTTCCCTTAAAAAGCTTATAGTCAATTTGTAAAGATCTAATCAAATGTCAACTTTTTTTGGAAAGGCATTTTTTACTATACAACCTCAAGGCACACTAAAGCACCGTTTAACTAATTTTATGGGCAAAGACGGAATTGAAATCCGTCGCTTAGTTTCGGATGTATCACCTAATTAGTTTTCCGACAATTCCTAGTGGACAATCCTAGAATTTAATGTTTAGATTTGGGGTTCATTTTCGTTGAAAGAATACTTTCGTGTGGCTCTAATGTACTTCGCAATCGAATGTTGGAAATTACTTCTCCGCAAAAAAAAACATTGACTCGCTTTTTTATAAATGTATGAAGAATTTTTTAAAGAAAATCTCGACGATACGCGCTAGATATTACGATTCGAAACTTTACTGTCGAAAGTGTTATGGAAATACTGAGTAATTTAGGTGAAGTCGCTGACGCCGTTTAAAATGTGATTCTCCTATACCACGATTAGATTCACCGTAACCTCAAACCTTGTATTTCAAACAGAGCCCAACGTTAGTCAAAAACCACAAAAGTAAGGTTCACTGTGTCTTAACGTTTGGGTCAAAAAGAAATAAAACAGGATAAAGATCTGTTTGGCAAGCAGAGGAAAAGCGTTATAAGAGATACAAGAAAGCAAGGGAGGGTGAAAACCTTTTCTTGTTTCCCCTTGGCGACTTCTCGAGCCGTTGTTAAAATCGCTGGACAGAAATGGTAAGAAGCGGTAGAACGAAGAATTTCAAAAGGATATGGCAAATAATCGATCATGCAGTTTACCGCCAAGAAAGACTAAAATGAGAGTAACGCGTATTTGCTTTTTTCAAGATCTTGCAATTATAAATCATTCGCAACACAAATATGCTTTCATTTAAGCTTAGGAAGCATTTTCAGTGAAGCTTACCGAAAAGAAAAGGAAATATAATACTTCTAATTCCTATCCTAATCTCTTTTTCGTCTAATTACACATTGAAGACAATGTTTCGGTTGTGATTTCTCTGTAATTGTCTTGACTTTTTTAACTATTATAATGCTCATGTAGTTTTAATTATTAAGGTGCAGCCATAACTACCGGCTACCAAATGGCTAATTAAAAGTTCGTCAAATTATTATGAAATGATTCTCATTACATTTCTGCCTATTCAAGTTCTGGGCAATTAAATTTGAGTTTGAATGTCAATGTTTATGAGAAACAGGTTCAGTTTTCATTCACAACAGGGAGTCTCTTTGGACCCCCTTGAGGCATTTCGAAAGCAGTTCTGTCGTGTAATGCGTAGGTAACAGTAATTTACCTCGTTTCGCTGTCCGTTTAGGAACCCACGTTATTTCACCGAAACACTAGTTTTGAATTTCTCGTGTAAGCGTTTCGAAATTCAATATTTCTGAACGTTAAGCAGTTCGGTTCTCGCGAACTTTGGGTTAGGAAATCTAAGTTATACTTTCAGAATTTACCTCAGTGACAGTTTTCGCTACTTTATTTACACGGTTTTTGGGATAATTAGTAATAATACTTTCAGAGATAAACCTGTTATATCATAAATCTGATATATCATATATTTATACCATTTACAGCAATCAGGGTAGCTCATGCTATTAAATACAGGTAATGCTGTTTTTTCTGTGTTTTTTTTCTTTTGAAAGAAAACCTTGCATTGGAATGCCGAGAAGTTTTTTGTAGAAACGCGTAGTGACTATAAAAACGGGGAGTTTCTATGCGTCGGTGAACATTGTCTAAGAAAACAAGGGGAATTTTGCATCTACGACTTCCTTTTTACACGAAAATTGGCGGTTAAATGCCATGTCAGTTTATAGGAGTACGAACTCTCTGAGTACGTACATGTACCTCGTACCGCATGTCAGTCGCGACTCTTATGTTCCCCAGAGTTCACTGAGAGCAACTGTTACGAGTACATTCTATGAATGCTGTAATACTTCCTCAAGCTGAGATCAAAGGAAGTATAATAGAACTTTGTGAGCTTAGGGCTTATAAAACACATCATGTCTTTTAACTTTTTTCATGAAAAAACACGATTCCGCCGTTTAGGCAAACAAGCTACCAAGTAAACAAATTAAGTCAGGTCATTAGTGTCGTACGCAGAGTCAGTCGCGTCCCGCCAAAGCGGATCAACTTTGGCATAGAGTTTTCCTTAGCCACATTTTCTCATTTTGGCCCCGGTTCTCTCCCAGATACTTCGCATAAAGTACTTACGGTACGACGATCATAGCGTTCTCCCCAGCGAAACCTTAAATAAGGCTTAATTCTTCGAAGATTTCTGCCCCTTTGGGGCGGAACCCCGTTATGACAAAGCGAACTAAGCAAAGCTAGGTTATCTCGGGGTTTGTGAAAGTTTGGAGAAACCCTAATGATTACTTAAGTTGTCAGGTATCAGGCTTGTATTCATTACGTGTAAGCAAAGTTTATTTCTTCTGATATACACAGTACGTCGGCGAAAAATGGGGATAAAGTCCTGGCGTCGTACGTACGGATTTATGACTTTTCAAAGAACTGGAACTTGGAGGTCGTCTCGGCCCCTCGGCTGAAGTTTGATGAAAACTTCCGTCTTGGTTTCACATTTCTATGACATGGACCGAAGTAAACACAAAAGTCGTCCAACTCTGGAACGTAGTGCACGGTAGATGTATATACAGAAATAGCGGGCTCGCAGAGATGAAAGGAGTCCGCAGGAGCAGAGAGAAACCTGATTAGGTCGACTTGGAGTCTGATGAAGCAAAACGAGAGAGAAGCAGAGGGCGAGCTTCAATTATGCCGACCAGAAATCTTGACAAGAAAGGCATGACCATTATCCATATGCAAATGAGAGTAGGACCTTAAGACTTCCGAGAACAATGTACACTGACGCCCTAGCCGTGTTTATGCCATCCCAAATATTCGACCTCATCTCGATTCACTAGTAATCTCAATTAATATCGAGCCATACAACAATACTGAATGCTGAAGTTATATCGATAGCTTACTTTTTATTGTTCTCCCGCAGTATTTCAGCGTTTTTAACCCGAGTACTAGATGACGCCAGCATGGACAGCTTAGATACTTAATTTGGCCTTCCCGATTAATAGCGACCAGTTCTTTGCTTGGGACAGAAAAAAGAAGCTGTTACGGGAAAAATGCAGTTTTTGCCGAAGTAGATATGTGTTCAGTAGTAATTTCTACGCTTTTTTCCCCTGACTAACTGAGCGAAGTTAAGATGCTCGTTTAATTATCTTCCGCCGGGAAGAAACAGAAAAAGATTACACTCAGATATATTGCCCAGTCCTTTGCTGTAAATATCTTATTTTTTATTTTTTGCATTAATATTTTCCGGACGAGTAGAATTTCAAACATATTGGGCGCAGTGACGGAGGGTGGGTGGCCAAGGCCGTACCCAGGGGGTGGTTTTGGGGGTTGAAACCCTCCCCGAAATCTTTGTTTTATAATGGTGAACATAGGAGAATGCCCAAATGCCCCAAAAAATTGCATATTAAAACCCCCTCCGAAACTTTCAAAACCCCCTCCGAACCAAAATCCTGGGTACGGCCCTGTGGGTGGCCCTAAGGCGTTGAGTTGGTAGAGAGGCCTGAACATGTCCTGACCTGAATTACTAAATTTCGTGCTTGGTTAGTCTTAAGTGTATTATCAGGTTTGAATATTTATGGCAGGTGTAATAAGTTGTTCCTAGGACACATTACGTTATCGAATGCGAGTTGTGACGAAAAGTCGCTAAACAAAATGACGTAAACCAAATTGCTTTCGGACTAGTATTTATTGACTTACGAATTTTCCCTCCTTTACTGTATAAATTATCAGTAAATGTAAGATATACAAGTCGGCATGGGAAGTAATTTTACAATAGTCCATTACTTGCTCAACTCTTGTTCACATTTTGCACCAGTATTCTGACACAAAATCTTTCTTGAAGAATTAAAAAATTAATGAAAATATGTGTAAATCGACCTGTTAGATTTTCAACTGATTTCTCGTGGAATCAGCCGTTTGCCAGTTTTTATAGTTCAAAATAGTTTATGTGTTTCGCCACAGTGACCTTTTCCCACCATTTCCCAAACTTGAAGATTTTGGGACTGCAATTGCAAGTCGGGTAATAGCTGCAGAAAGGAAACGTTGTCAGAATAATGCGAAAGATAACACGGGGACAGACTCTTGGCCCAAAATGACATTTGGAGAGCTGCTGAAGGCGTACCCACAGTCATTTGACATCAACGGACAGTACAGTCCGTTTCTGGTTCACTGGTTTCGCGCAAATCTCACTTTGCACGCTTCAAGATAGCAATGTCTCTAACAATTTCAGTTCGAGGTGTTACCTAGGAGATTGTAGCGTAAACAAATTCAAGTTTCTAGTACTATCCTTTTAATTTGAACTTATGATATACACTTGCTTTATCTTCAGGCTTTATAAAACGGAGAAAAAATGTAGTCTGCCTGAATACAGCTTCTTCATAATGTCAGCCTAAGAAAAAAAAATAGTTCCGTTGCTGATGTGGCCCATTCTGGAAAAGAAAAGCCGACATAGTACTATGATTCCTCAAGAGACTTCCCGAGAAAGAAAGGATCTAGTCGACCCTGACCTAACCACAGGGAAAAAACAGAATGCTAGAAATAGTTTGCATTTATATAATATAAAATATAGTGATAACTACCATGCCTAGAAACGAAAACAAAACTGTTCTTTGCTTTCAAAGACGACGGATCGTACGAAATTTTCGTTAATCTTTTTATTGGCGTCAAACTCCAGAATTATTTGGATTAAAAAAATAACTTAAAAAGTTGCAATCTTACTATACTGGCAATTATATGTAATTTCAAACATTACAACTAGGATTTAGACTACTGTGCTGTAAAAATGAGGTATTAGAGGCTGCCCCTATGTGAATTTTTTCTTAAAATTTACCTTTGGTAAATAATAATCATAGCTAATGAAATGTTAAACCCTTTTAATAGATCAATAAATAAATTTTCTATCAGAATATTTCCAGGAGTTAAAGGATTTATTACCAATTAAGTTGACACAGAGTTTCAAAGTCATAAAAAAATATACGAACCACGTCGTGCATCTGACATATTATCGTCTATGAATCACTTTAGATTTCGAAGTCATAAAAAGGCTGTACCCTTATTTATAAAAAAAAGAGTAGTGACTGACGGGATTGTAAATTACGTCATGTACGTTGCTTCAGTCGAATTCATAGGAAGAATTGAGTGGTCAGGCTGTTAACTATATGTAGTTGCGAAATTGAAGTAGTAGAAGGGTTTTGATGTACCCAACGTAAAGTACACTTTCTAAAAAAGTTAAGAAAGATAATCATAAGGCTCTGAGCTAACTTACGAAGAATAGGACTGTTTGAGAAATGGTTTTCTGCTGGAGAAACTGGAAACTTGCTCATCTCTTTCAGCGTTTCGCTTGCCGATTCTTGTGCACAGCGTTTGCATCAGAATCCGTCGAAATGCCCTAGAAGACCTACATCATCAAAAGTCATTTTCGTTTTTGTGAGCTTTTGCCCCCTTTCATACGAAAGAGCACTTTGCTTGACTAAGACGATCAGTCACGTGTGCTGATAAACTTCTGTCAGTCAGACAGGGTTTTACGTCTCCGGTTCTCAAAAGTTGGCGAAAGCAGCGCGGTGACTAACGATGATGTCGAGAATGAGAGGAACTTCGTTCAAAATGTTCTAGAGAAACTGACTTGCCGCCTGGAAAACTTTAAGCACCACTTGATTTATCAAACAATAGCCCGCGTGTTGATGAATCTAAAAGAAGTCTGGCTTAAAGGGTATATTCGACTGAAACTATGCATGCAGAAATAGGTGTAGAACATATTAAATATTAAACATACAACAACGATTCGCAGTAAACATATTGAGTACTGAGTATTGAATACATATTCAGTAGCATTTATTATTGCCGAAGCTGATATTAAGATGTTGAAAGATGTGGGACTGTACACTGTAATGTACGACCCTCTTTCGGACCACATGAATCAAATATTATCATGATGTATACTGTAGGAGCTTCTTATTCATCCACTATAGAACGGAACACTAGGCTGGAAAATTAAGGACTGGTTAATTTGGAAAAAGGATAAAATGAACTATTATAGTACATAAAATATTAAAAAACTGTTATAGTAAATAAATGAAATAAGCTGATATTAAGATGTTAAAAGATGTGGGACTGTACACTGTAATATACGACCCTCTTTTGGACTATATGAATCAAATATTATCAGATATATACATTGGAAGCCTCTTACCCATTCACTATAGAACCGAACATTAGGCTGGAAAAATGAAGGGCTGGTAATCTGGAAAAAGGAAAAAATGAACTATTATAGTAAAAAGAATATTGAGTGTGTACTTTAGGTCGAAAATTTTAGTTGACGTAGGCTTTAACACTTTTACATAAAGGAAAACATTAAAATCTCAACAGTAAATCTCTACAGTAGTTTTGGATCTTAATATCCACTGTACACCGCGAGTTCTAAATTTGTTAATTAATTTATAAAAAGCTACTCAAATTTCAACTTCTTTTGAAAAAAAACGTTTCCAATATCGGCCTGAATAAATCACCGTTTACATGATTCATAATAGAAAATGGAATTCAAACCCGTCAGTTAGTTTTGGATTTATAGCCTAAATAGTTGTCTGAAGTTTCCAATGAAACTATGTGTCGGCTTTGAATCCCATTTTCGTTCAAAGAATACTTTGAATGGCTTTGCTGAACCTTGCGATCAAATGTTGGAAATTGCTTTCCTGCAAAAAGTTAAACTTTGACTCGCTTTTCACAATTTTTTTTACATCTTGAGGACGTGAACTAGAATTGCGATCCAGAACTTTACTGTCAAGATAGTTTAATGAAATTGTGACTAGTTTTGGCGAAATCGCTGGCGTCGTTTAGCATGTGATTCCTCTGTATCACTGTTTATTTATTTAATTGAAAAGTTGAAAGATGAACCACGTCGACTGTTCGACATATGATCGTCTGCGGCGTTCTTACGCTACATACACTTTTTATTAAAATGTCTTAGTTTTTCTAATCTATGACTAGATAAATTCCACGATGTTAGTGGGGTTTTTTTAAGTATTCACAAAGGGCATTTTCCTTATACCACGGTTAGGTTCACCGTAACCTTACGGTTGGTACTTAAAGATGTCTTGATCAGAAGATACGCAGAGCTGTAAATTTTTTATTCTTGTGAATGAAGTTCAACCCCTTGACAATTTTTGGCTGCCAATTATTGTTCAAGCGTAACCTTCCGGCAGCTCGATAGACACCAGAAATTCGGCGTAAACGACGTGACTAATATTGGCAACAAATGCCGTAACGTCCCAATAAGCCCACAGAGGGAGCGCCTGGTCTTGGCGCTTCCCACCCATCGCGGTTTTATAGGTTTACTTCTTAACTTTTTCCTCCGAAAGACTTCTGTAGAGAGTAACACAACAAGTCCCTTAGGAAACTATATTTTGGTTCGCTTTTGACGCCAACAAATTGGAAAGAAATTGTTGTTCTCTTTCCTAGTCAGATCTCGACTTAATTGTAAAAATACTGACGACTGGTACGCTGTGATTGCTTGTGAACAAGGTTTATCGCTGATAATCTAGCACAACTTCAAAGGTTTAGGGTGTTTTAGAATGTTCTGGATGGAAAAAGAGGTGAGATTTTTTCTTTTCTTTTTTACTGGGTTGATTTTTCTTCAATGAATTCAGCGCTGTCAAAGGCTTTCGAGTAGGTGTTCAAGAGCCTATGCGTCACTGGCAAAAACTTTACGGCCATACAACTCGGTGCTGCCAAGGGATATGATGAAAGGCGAAGACACAGTACCAGAAAAAGAACGGAAGGAAAAACTATTACCAGAAAAGCTTCATAGCCAGGGGAAAAATCAGCACCCTCAGTCTTCTCGGGATGCAGTGAAAAAAAAATTCTAGGGTTTCAGCTTTTCGTCATGGTTTCCTTGGGGATTTTTTTTTTTAAATTCTCACTCATGACTGTTCAAAGAGTCACTGCGCCCATACGCCTTCGTCAACCATGCGCCCCTTCTGTACCAAAAAGTTGACTACTTGAAAGTTTCAAGTTGAAACTGAGTTTAACCTCTTAAATCCGCGGTTTTCTTGCGGTCGATTCGAGCTCGATTTTAACCGCATTTTAACTTCAGTAGAACATATTTTTATGCAGTTAATTGTACTCAAGCAGTATTTCTTGGTGAAGTTTCCCTAGATGTTCTTTAACATGATTTTTAACTGAGGTGAAAATGAGGCTTGAAGGCTGCGGTTACCTAACCGTGGAATGACATGCTAAAGGTTATCAGCAATTCTGCCGAAACTACTGAGCATTTCGCCAACTTATTGCAACAGTGAAGTGTAATAGATAGTGCACCTCGTCGAGTTTTTATTTGGAAAGTTTTCAGTCAATTTTTTAAAATGTGAATCAAGTTTTAACCTTTTCTTGGTAAAAACATTTTTATATATACGACTTCAAGGTACAGTAGAGTAAAGCACTGTTTTGCTAATTTATTGGTGAAAACGGAATTCACACCCATAGGTTAGTTTCGGATTTATCAGCTAAGTAATTTCCTGAAATTTCTTAGGGGATAATTCCATAACCAAACGTCGGATTTGAATTTCGTTTTCGGTCAATAAATAAATACGTTTAAGGCCACTGGATACCATTCTTCTCTTATGGACAATTTACTTATCGCTTATTTACATGGAAAGATTTCGTAGACGATTTTTCATTTATTACTCAAAGTTTCTCGTAGTAATCTTGACAGTAAAGTTTTAGTTGAGAGTCCCTAGAATCTTACGAAGTGATATCTTTGAAAAAGGCAATTGTCTACTTTTTTCCAAAATTCTAAATTTTCAAAATTTATCCAAGTTGGATTCGAGGTATTATTAATTTGAAAATTTTGGTTAAAAAATACTGAAAAATGTGTGACAGTTATGTAAAATCGTCTACGCAATTTTCTCGTTTTTCCCATTCAGTCAATACAAGATAAGAGAAAGGGTATACAGTGGCCTTAAATTGCTCTACTGAACATTGCGATCGAATGTTCGGCATTGCTTTTCTGCGGAAAAAATAGAAATTCGACTCGCTTTAGAAAATTGACAAGGATCTTTTTTCATTAAATCTCTACGATAAACATTAGGTATTAGGTATCCAAAACTTTACTGTCTAGATTGTTTAAGGAAATACTGTACATGTATTGAGATTCAAAGTGGCTCACTTATCCAACCAATTTTCAGTATAGTACCTTCTCGTCGCTAATTAATAGCTCCGGAACTTCACGGATCAGTCAAGAAGACTCCTAAATGAGCATTGTATTTCACGTGGCTAGTTTATTAAGGAAGACTTGTGTCATTGAGTAGGCTGTTTGACGTGACAAGCAAGCTACAGGACTGTTACTTCTCATTTTACAAACTGGCTTCGCGTTTCCAAATTTAAGCCGTGAAATTCTGTAATTAACGCATGTAGAAATGTAGTACTCTATTTTGTAATGCTATGTAACCCATCCTCAGCATGAAATTTCGTTGTAATTAATCTTCAGCGTACAATGAATGACGGACACATGTCAAGGTAAATTAAACCTGAAACCCGATGGTTCGAAATACCCCTGTACCTCGGTAA
Organism: Triops cancriformis; assembly: GCA_020615345.1. Lineage (NCBI taxonomy): Eukaryota > Metazoa > Arthropoda > Branchiopoda > Notostraca > Triopsidae > Triops > Triops cancriformis. The sequence continues at coordinate 19,679 of JAHZNP010000235.1, read as the reverse complement.
GCAGTTTACGTGACGTTAAAGCGCATTTAAGTAAGCAATATGGCACAGAAAGCTTCGGGATACGAAAAACTAATAAAATATTAGTCCAGGTCCGAAAATCTCCGCTGATTAAAGGTCCAAAGGTGAAGTGTAGCGTATTGTGTAGAGCTCAAATCTTTCCTCCGCCACAATAAAATGGATTACAATTTACTGCATACAATCTCGGCAATCCATTACCTATCACTTTCCTATGAGCAATCTGACATGAAAGTTGATAAATAGGGAAAAAATATAAAGATCCAAAGGCCTGTAAATAAGGCTACCCGAGTTTACTAATTGTGTATCATTATAGTTGAACACTTGAGAAATGTAGCTAGTAAGGCCAATAAATATCAAGCATAATTAAAAATTAATTAAGAAGATACTTTGGAAGAAGTTGTCCATCATTCATTCACTGGAGGTCTGTACAAGTTAAGTTTCTTTGTTGGGAAACATTTCACTAATAATTCTTGAATTAGCGACTAATGTAACCAACAATAGGCACAAGCCTTCGTTGCGAACGAAATAAAAGTCATAGGCTTCGGCCTGCAATGGTACGCAATAAAAAAAATAAGAATTAAACAAAGGTCTTTACAGCAAGCAGGTCGTTGTTGGACTGATTATATGAAGCTTTCTTCTGTCTGTCTAAGAAGACTTGTTCGTTTTTTAGGAGAAAAATTTTGCTCAATAAACATAAGAGGTTTCAGTTAATTCTAACAACTTCGTCAATATTTCTTGTAGCAGAAATCTTAGAAGCAGCAGAAGTTTTTTATGGTCCTCTGGAGGCAAGTCTAGGAAACTTGAAAGCCCACTCAATCGTGTCTGACAACCTTATACAATCTTCTCCCAGCAGAGATGAAGTGCTCTTATTCACAGCGAAGAAACAAAAAAGGGTGAAAATGTGACCGCTTGAAGACGCCACCAAAGGAATACGAACGACGATGTATGTTTTTTCTTTTTTTCTTGCTTCTTTTAGAGAAGTGATGTTACGACCTCACAGATATTTTAGCTCTTTTAAATACATTTGAAACTTGAGAGCAGAATAACAATCTGTTAAGCTATCACCCATCAAATGTCTTCTTTTCTTTCACTCCCGTTCCTTTTTTCTTATCCGTCAGGAAGATTATCCAATAAAGATCTGAAACGCGTTCCTCGTGCTTTTCGCGTACGTGACTCGAGTATTTGTCAATTAGAGCAACCTGATTGCCTTTTCTTTCCTCTTCACATTCCTTGCGTACTGTAGTACAGTACAATATCTCCTGAGGTGAAGACGTAGGAAGATGGAAAGCAAGACAGGGCATGGAAAGTATGCTTCCCCCTCCCATTTCTGTCAATAACTAATGGCCTCGTAAATAAATGAGAATAACAGTACCTTGGCATCCCCATTCTCACTTCCATCCCCTTTTGCCCTCTTTCTCGCATTTTCCTTAGCTTAGTTGAATAAAACGTAAGACATTGCTGACCTATTTTTAGGCGGTACGCACAAATAGTCCACGAATGGATCAATAACATCCTTTTCTGGCTGTTTTAATTAAGTTTTTTAAGCTCGAGCTTTTTTCCGATCTTGCTGAAGAAACTTTACACATGATTTTTACACATGACATGATGGCACAGTATTTGCAACCACGTCCTTCCCGTCTGAACAGATAGTAATGGATCCTTTAATTAGACATAAATTTAGTTTTTAATAGATGTCTTAGTCGGGTGAATTTAAATAATCCACTAAGGGTGCTCTCTATTTGGTACCAGGTTTAGGTATAATCTGGGCACGAAGGATACAAATCTTCCTCGTGAACTCGCAACACCTGGAGAGTTGCACAGGTTTTATTTCCCCTTCTGCCACAGCTCACAAACCCCGTATTACGTACCGCAAATTTCTGCTGCAATTTCCTTCCTCCGTAGATATCCTACTGCTCAATCTCGTGATGAATACGCTCCTTTACCTAAACGATATTTCTTCGTGATAGGCCAGAAGAGTGCAAGTTCGTTATAACTGCGTTTTTGTTCGATGTAACTACGCTTTTTAAGCTCATCAAGAACGATTTGTTTTAAATTCCACATTGTCAATGAAATTGGGAAATACTATTTATTGAGAAATATTGAGAAATACTTAGAAATACTATGTTGAAAAATACTATATTGCGAAATTCTATAATGAGATTTGGATGAAAAAATACTATATTGAATATTGAGAAATAATATTTATTATATATATGCAAGAAATATCCTGAAGTTTTAAGAAAGCACTCTCCACAGCCCTCAAACGGAAAATACCTTTACTTTTCTAGTACCCAAAGTGTACTTTTTGTACTTATTGTTATAAATTGATGTTAAGTTCTAAATTTTCCATAGTGTATTGCGCAGCTTGCAAGACATTGTATGGTGCACCGCAAATAGGCGAAAGGCTACGCTGGTTATTCAATAAAAAAATGTCCTGAAATCTAAAATAAGGGAAAATGCAAGAATAAAACAAAGCTCCTCAAAGATAGTCAAACATTAAAAGAAAGTACATCAGGTCGTGTTCCCGGTGGACAAGAAAAAAATAGTATTTTATTACATTCCGTTACGGCCAGTGTATACCGCCCTTATCTTATGAACGATTACATGGAAAACTTGCGTGGACAATTCTGCATTTACCACTCAATGTTTGACGATGTAATCTTGACAGAGAAGTTTAATTGATAATCCAGAACCTTAGGAAGAGGTATCTTTGAAAAAAGTCAAAGATAGTTTAAAATTGTTCAATTAATTTCTCTACTATTTTCCAGAAATTCGGAATTTCGACCATTCCCCACGTTAGATTCCAGATATTATTCATTCTAAAATTTCGGTCGTAACATTATCAAAAAATACGTAATTGTTATTAAAAACCGTCTACGCAATTTTCTCGTTTCTCCCATTCATAGGGGGGGTACCCCCCCCCCGCCCGTATTTTTTTTTTAATGGTGAACATAGGAAAATGAGCAGATGTCCAAAAAAATTGCATACTAACCCCCCCCCCCCGAAACTTTCATACCCCCCCCCGAACCAAAATCCTGGGTACGCATTCTACGTGCCCTGCAATCAATAGAAAATAAGAGAAAGGGTAAATAGTGGCCTTACGCTTTCATTATGTGCACGAATTGTCATAGAGAAGGGTTTAAATTACTTTAATTTAAAGTTCGAGAAATATCCTTTATTTAAAAGAAGTTCAAGCTTTTTTTAAAAAAATGCTGTAACCTTTCTCATACAAAAAATCGTTGGCATCATAAAACTATAATGTAAAAGCTCTCAATCTGTCATGGAGAAAACGTCAGGTCTCATAGATAAGACAGTTCCCCAAACATACACTGTAAGAAAAGTTTTTCGATTATCGGCGAAAAAAGCACCTAAAAGCGCGGGAACAGAATCGGTACGAAACAAATACCTATAAACGGTATTTTGATAGAACCCTGAAAATCGGTAGGCTAGCAACCAATAAAAGGTGTTTTATCCGCGCCGTTAATCAGTACCTTCATATCTCATTTTTGGCAAGTACAATACCGAATTTCAGCTTTTTTATACCGAAATTGTGTATGTAACCCTACCTTTTTTTGGTATAAAAATCCCGATAATAGGTAATATTAATAGCCATTAAATCATTAGCCATAATATTAGCCACAATATTAAAACCAAAGAAGAAAGAAAGAGGCTGATCAATACAAGCGGCAATGAGCCCAGCTCACGCCGGAATTGAATTTAAAAAAAAGCGCCAATTACTCTGTTTAAAAATCATATCGTGTATTTTTCCACATCCACTATTACAGACAGCAGCATCAATAAAATCAATAAAAGCTATTTGAAAAATTACATCTCCTACAAAGTATACGATTTGGTCACATTTCAAAATACACAACAATTTGAAAACCACATCTGAAACAAAGCACGTTAGGTTACATTTCAAAATACACAACAGTTTAAAAATTTACATCTTAAACGAAGCAGACGATGTGTTTCACACTACACAACAATTTGAAAATCACATCTCAAACAAAGCACATGATTAGGTTACATTTGAAAATACACAACAGTTTTAAAAGTCCCTTCTTTCCACATATTCGTTGATCTGACGCAGCAGCATTTTTGTTCCAGAGCATTGTCCTTATTCCACATATATACTTGAAATAAATATAATTTTTCACTTGGTAAACAGTGCACTGTAAATTTCGTATTGTTGCCTTCGCCTATGTATTTTTACTCAATTTCACTATTTCAAAAATGTCACACTCCTCGCTTTCCCATATCTCTCCTTTGCTTTGCGAACTTCTCCTTCTAACTACTTCCTTCTTGACCCACAGCTTCTCGGTTACCTCGTATTGCCAACGTTGGGGTCAAGGCTGGACAGTCGAGGTGCTAAATTGTCCCAGAAGAATATACACCATATGTTTACACACACTTTCTTGGCCACGGTAAAGCTGCCGTACACTTAATTAAATTGAATAATAACTGTGATGAAAAGGAAACATTTGCTGTCAGATCACTATATAATCTCTAGATCGTGAACCAGCACGATTAGCGGATGAACCATTCGAAACCGCAAATAGCAACTGACGCAAGGAAAATTTTATGATTACAACGAAAGCACAATATTATTTTCTCAAATTGTGCTTATTGGGAAACTTTAAAATCTTAATTTGAGCAATAATAGAACAATATAATACACCAGGAAGTTAATTCAAACAAAGTATGTAATATTCAAATACCTTTTTTTGGTGTTTCTACCACCTATTTTCGAACACAAGCTACTCATTTTCGATGAAAAAAAGGCTACTCGTCTTCGAGGAAAGGAGGCTGCCTATTTTAGGTGCAAGAGGACACTCATTTTAGGCAAAGGCTACCGTTATTGCACGTACGAATGGAAGCCCTACCCTTCGGAGCATAATATACCCTACTGCCTTTCGGTAGGTAAACACCTTTCTTAGGTATATGTACCCATTTTGAGTAGTTACTCTGATTTTAGGCGACCAACAAATACATGTTTTCGGTACCCTTTTTTACAGTGTAGTGAAGTTTTGGACGTAATGTAAACAAGATTACATCGTTTGCTGCCTTCTTAGTCTTCATTAGGCGACTTTCTGCCGAAAGAACACAGTATCCTAGCCTTTCATTAAACCGAAGGGATTTACCTTTAAGTCATTACTTAATGAGAGAGCGATGGCTTTGTACTGCATTATAGACGATACACGCTGGAGCACAAAAGCATGTTTGCCGTTTTTTATAAAAATCCTTTTTTACGAAACTAGTTAAAATTACTCTGGCTTCTTTTATTCGCTTGTAAATCCTACAAAGGTTTTTATTCTCATAATCAAGCAACGAGTTTCTCCTCTTTCCGTCCTACTTTTCTCTTTGTGAACGGGTGATGACCTAAAACTAAAAATAATTTTGTTTTGGTCGCAGAAAGTAGAGAATAAGAATACGTACAAATTGATACATATTTTTCCCAGCACGAAATTCACATCACACAAGCTTTCCAGAAAAAAAGGAGACGAGTAAAGAAAGTATTATCTATTTGGAGTGAATCCACCTCGTACTGGCCGGTTTGGGAGATAAAAGAGAGTCTTGTTTTTAGCACAAGGGTACGCTAACGCCCTTACCAGAGGACAAAAAAAAGGGTAAAGCGATAAGTCTGGGTCTACAAGAGTTTTTCGTCTGCTTGCAAGAGGGGAAAATTGTTTTACTGTGAGCTTCATATTTTATTAAATTCATGACAACAAGCGCAATTAAGCGCATGGAGTATAATATTGCAATAACACGGGACATGGAAAAGCGTAGATGAGTAACCATGGTGATGGGATGGAACGTCGTTGTCCGTCATACGAAGGTTGATTTATACGTAACTAAAGTTGATCGCTCTCGTTTGTCTCACTCGTTTGATGTTCCCGCAACACTGTCTTCCAATGGTAATACAAGCGAGCGGCCTAAAGTATTGATAACGCTATCTCGAAGACCTGCATGAAAATAGAGTGAGTCCTCGGCTGAACGATAAATTTGTTCAATAGATTGGTTCGCCATAAGTTGGAGCATCCTTGTACTTCTATATATATTATTATTATATTATTGATAGTATTATTAATAAATCGTCATGTTTTGAATGACCTACATGCTCGCCTACCTTTTCGTTTTGTAGTTAAACTGCAAGAAATTCGGAAAGCTTTCATTTATTTTTATTTATTGCAAGACGTAGGCTTTCGCCCGTTGCCGCTTGTAATTTTAATTTTATGAATCTTTACGTTGCTATTGTTGCGAAAGGAAATTATTAATAGTAATTAATTTGGGACAAGTATTTGCTAAATATTAATTGTTAATATCTTAAACCTCTCGTTTTTGCAGAATTATTAATATATTCCCCGTTTTCCCTTTCGTTTTCTCACAGGAATTGGGTCGTTGCGGAACGATTGCCCAAGAAGTGTAGATGGACCATCCCTGTTCGTGTTTCAAGCCTGGTTATCGCAACGACAAAGCACAAAGATTTCTTGTAAATTATCCCAAGCATCGTATTGTACTATATGGGTGACAGAAAACCCAAACTTCGCTTTTGTTTTGCCTCACCTCATCTGAACGTTCCCCAGAAATCAACATGAAGCTTTTTCCAGCTCTGTAGCCCATGGTGGAAAAGTGCATTACTTCTGAGCTGCTTCTAGAGTCGTCTCATTACTACGGAAATGTCTTCAATCTATAAGTTTGTGATAAACATTTTATGACGCAAAGGTTGATAAACATTTTATGACGCAAAGGTTAACTTTGTGCGAGTCCTTGTTTTAAAGAGATATGAGCCCACTCTTTCGCACAAGGACTCGCTATTTGTTACTTTTTTTCTTAAAAAGCTTTTCAGTTTCACAAAGACCCAGTGCAGAGTACGTAAAAGGATAATAAAAAGAAAGGCAGTACTATCGAAAGAGAACATGTGCCCCTTGCTGAATAGTGTCAATAAAATCATGTACAAAATTGTGGCTCTTCTTTTAGCTTTTTTCTTTGTTTCCTTTTTTTCTATTCATATATTTTTCCTATTTATATATTTTTACATTTGTTTACTTAGGTATTCTTTTTTTCTATTTATGTATTTTTCTATATTTTTTACTTGTGTATTTTTTCTATTTATATTTGTTTCTATTTCTTTACTTAAGGTATTTTTCATTTTTTCTACATTTTTTCAGTTTATATCTTTTTCTTTAACAAACATTCCGCAAAGTACAGTAGTGTCAGAAAGAATGTTCCCTATTTCCGGGACAGTCTAGGTAGGCCCTTTCTAGTTATGCTGAAAGCTGTCCTGCCTGAGATTCCCCAGAGAAGCCTTCTCAAGGGGAAAAGAAGACGAGTGATTATGTTGAGGGTTAACCCCTATAGCGTTCTTCTCCCACGGGTACTGCCTTGGTCAGCAAGGACAGCTTTTGGCCGTTGCTTGAATAGCACGTGCTAAAACTGTCCATATCCGCGGAACTTTTTTTCTGACACTACTGTACAGTACTGAGCAAAAAAAAACTATGGGGACACGAGGCTGAAATAGCCCTATCCCTTCGCTGCCAGACCCTTTCACCAACGCGAGTCCTGCGACAGGCCGTTCTACCAATCAGCAGCTAAACCTATTTGCTTATTTTCAGTTTGCCCAGTTGTATTACTTATTGCTCTTTATATGGGTTCCTACTTATTTAGTAGTAAAACAGGAGATACGACTTTTCTACGCTTTTTTTCGTGGAATGTAAAACATAATAAATGGTGTTTGAATTCGCGCGTAGCCTACAGTTCGTCCCCCTCAGCGGGAGGCTAGAAAGTGCCAGTGACGTAGTAAGCCAGGACAGCTTTCCGCAGTGAGGGGACCGGCTTTGTGCTAAAGTGTCCCGTTTCCCTTAGTTTTTTGTTTTTGCTCAGTACTGTACAGTACTCGGCAAAAAAAAACGGGCCAAACAAACTTCCCTATGCTACCGCCACGGCAGTTGCGTGAGCGGTGTCCCACTTCTTCGTCTTTCGAACGTTTTTGACCCGCAAGGCTTCATCTCCCCAGTGGCGTGGGACGTTAGCATAGGACGGTCTGTTTGGCCCGTTTTTTGCCGAGTACTGTACATAGTAAATATAATATGCTTGAATCTTCTCAAAGCATCTTCCACACAGGTCCGCCGAAAAATGTTCATCCATAATACGGGGCACTGGCTCCGAAAAATTGGGGGATTGTTAGACTATGCATGGGATTTCAAAGGCGATTACAGGACATTCTTCAATAATCGACCTTATAAAAACAAGTTTTGGGTGCAGCCTTGGATAGTAGTTCCTTCTGATGTTGAGAGAAGTCGCTTCGAGAATCGCTTATTCACGGTACGCAATATTGAACACGTCATAGCTTATGCGTATGTTTCTTTCCATCTGTAGTTAGGTTGTACTTGTATCAGTAGTTGAGTCGGAACTCATTTGACGGATGAATTCCGGTAAAATTCACGTGCACCGTTATAGTCTAGTCCGTCCGATGTAGGTCAGACATTGCAAAGCCTTCCATCGTAGCTTAGGCGACAAGTACTACCGTAGAAAGTAATAGGTGCAGTCATGACTTCTTGACGTAGAGCGCTTTACAGGATAAACATAGATTAAGATCTTACATTCTTTTTTATATATTTTCTTCTGACTTTCGAGGCACATGCCTATGTCCGAGCACCAGAGCATTTAAAAGATACAGCTTGTTTTATATTGACATAATTCCTAATCGAGTGTATATAATTTATGAAAATAGCTTAGTTTGGGTTATTAAAGAGAAAGTGAAAATCTTTGACAGTTATAATCGTCCCTAGCTTCTTCTGCACTTTGTCCTGTAGGAAAGAAGCTGAATGCTCGAAACTGAAATTAATAAAAGGTTAACTCTAAATCCGCGGTTTTTGCGGTTAATTCCAGCCCGATTTTAAATGCAAATTAACTTCAGCAGAATATGATTTCTAATACAGTTGATTTTACTCAAGCAGTATGTCTTGGTGAAGTTTCCCTACATCATCTTTAACATTTTGTTTCACTGAGGTAAAAAAGAGGCTTGAACCGACCATATAAAAAATGCTTGTTACCATAAGGTTATCTTCATTGATTTGCGGTACATTAGCGGCTATTATGCGTTCTAAACCCAAAATAACCGCTTCAATTTTCGTACTTGTAAAGAGCGAGGGCGTTCCTAGAACCTTCTTATTAACATTTGCTGGCAGTTTAGCTGCATTAATTGTCATAAAATTTAATAAACAAATACTCAACTAAAAACGTTTGAGAAGTATGGAAAATATTATTTTCTTCGTCATTCTTTACGGAATTGCTATCACGGGAGCAATTTTCTTGCAGCTTTTTTGCATTCCAGATCCCATTCTTTCAGTTCTCTTTAATATCAAGAGCATATTTCTTTGCAATTAGCCAGCACGTGGCTTATATGGAGCTAAAACGGAAGGCAGGTATGCAACGTGAAAATTTTTGGAAGTCTAAGGACGAATTATTGGTTCATCTTTGCAGCTTCAATTTGATAGCAAGATCTGCGTGCGCAGCGTAAAAGAAAAATGCTTTGGGATTACGTTATGGCAATGTCGCACATTAGTATGTTACACTAGGAACATATTGTACAGTCGTGAGAAAAAAGAACTTTACACGGTTTTGCGCAGAAGTCTAATCCACCCTCCTGAGGCTGATTTACTTAATTAACTGTCGAAGGGTCTCGAACGAATCGGTTACTAGGGGAAAGGTAGACCGCGCAGTTTGAAAATCTTCGCATGTAATCATGTAAAACTATTCATATTGCGTAATTATTGTTGACATGAAATAAGTAAGGAATATTTTTATTGCGTAATTATTGTTGTCATGAAATATGTAAGGAATATTTGTATTGCGTAATGATTATTGACATTCGGTAGGGAGGAAAATTTTCTTCAATTGTCTCAGAATTTCGACATCAAGAGGAAAGGTTATTTACATTTACGTAAGGTGTAATTTCGTTATAAACAAATTAGTCTTCACAATAAAGATTAGATTAACAAAAGACAGCAGCAAAATATTTCGAGAAAAATAATAAATCATGTAGATATCAACAATACCTATTACACTAAGTGTTCTGGTTCCGTAATCGATCAATATTTTTGCGACAATACCAATGGAGTAACTTGTGTAACAAGTCGTGTTATCTGAACTTTTTTCCTACAAAAGAGAATGCTCTCAATTTTCGCAGTCTATCATCACTTCGACAGCGATTCGCGACTCTTCCGCACTTAACGAAAGTTAATCACTTCAGGAGGCGAGATTAGACCTCTACGCAAACCCCTGTAAAGGATTTTTTGCCCACCACTGTCCCAATGTAACGTCTCCTTCTATAGGTCTCGAGGAAAAGAATAAGTCACGACGTAAGGGACATTTAAAGTGGGTTTTGCTCAATATAGATATAGATCTTTGGGGAAACCTTTTCAGTAAGAATTAATGGTGGGTGCAGAAATTTGTCATTTTTAGGCTGTTTATGGCATTTCTTACGAGCTGCGATCACGTTCTTAAGGTTGGACAAATATAAAGCAGCAAATGGGTTTGCCCTTTTTGACCTGTGGGAACTGTGATGTGGCAGGAAATTGCTGGGCACCGGTCAATAATAAACCTTCGAAAGCTTTTGGGACACATCACTGGCGCTAAAGGACTAAGGGATAGAAATCGTTGGGGGATGAACCGAGATATGTGTGGTTTACGGAAAGAATGGTAGGGGACCGAATGTCCTATTGTTAACAATCAACTTAGATCGGCAGAAAATGCGTGCCTAGATCGATATGTAAATCAGATACTGTAGAAAGGACTGTTTGGTACCCCAAGCTTTGCACCCAATACGAGTGTAAAAGTGAAGACTGTGCGTCAAGCCAACGGCGCTTTACTGACTGTCAATAAAAGCCAACCGAGCTTGAAAAAGGAATGACAGGCAATGCCAAGTTTTCCTCTAATTTAATAGCTAGAAGAGAGGGTGAGATGGTGTAAAATTGGGAGAGTAACTTTCTAGTGCTTGTTAGGTAGTCTGAGACCTAACGAAATGTTTGCTTAACCTGCAGTATCCGCTTCTGGCAAGCTTACAAGAAAGACATACAATGGCTATATTAGATTACTGGATGCCAAGATGGTGGCTATGGCGTTCGGGGAATGGCTACAAAATTTGATAAGAGGTGGCTGAAGAGTCTCTAGCAGAAGGAAACGATTAGAGTTACTTTGCCCTTGTTTCCACAACGCAATAAGGGTTTACAACAGCGAAAGCCGAAAACCCAGTATCGGCACTATAATTCTTCAAGAAGACTTAACTCTGTATTCTACCAGCTCTATAGCTGCGATAAAAACTTCTTGTGTAGGAATGTAAGGATTATTTGCCCCGTTAAAGGAAGGTTACTGTCTCATTAGAACTAACCAGTGGATCCATAATTATCCATGAGACCAGTATCGGCACTATAGTTCTTCGAGAAGACTTGAACCCTGTATTCTACAAGTTGTATAGCTGCGATCAAAAGTTTTTGTGTAGGAATATAAGGATTACTGGCCCCGTCAAAGTAATATTACGGTCTCATTCGAACTAACCAGTGAGATCCGTAGTTAAAGAGACAAATGCAAATAATTTCAGTAGAGAGATGTGGAACAAAATATTGGCATCTTGGAGAAGTGGGAGGAGTAACAGTAATTACTGAAGAATTAGGTCCATGAATAGTTCAGGAAAGTTCTTTAAGCGACTATCATGAGAGTAATTCTGCCTTGTAATTAACTTTGTCTTCTAATTTATGATTTGCAGCTGAACTTGTAGCAACTAAATGGAATTTTTGTACTGTGTTAAGCAAGAAAACTGTACTGGTCACATCACAGAGGTCTAATCAGACCTCTGAAGGATGGTTTAACTTTTTTAGTAGTGAAGCGGCTTGAAGCTTAAAGGGCAATGGACACTAAAAACGCATATGGAGATTTTGATGTATTATTATAATACACATTATTCTAAGAATAGAGAATTTTGTTTCGATTTTTTCTGGCCAGCCGTTCCGGAAATATGTATTAACAAAGTTTTGGCCTTTTCCGCCCATGAGAAGCGTGACGTCACGGACGGGAAAATTTGAATTTCAGATTTCTTATTTCCTAAATATCTTCGTTATTATTTCGCATCTGAGAAAAAAAGAACTCGTATCTGGAAACTAGATTTTTCGCTTTTTTTATAAGATAAAGTTGTTTTTTGATGTTCATTGCTCTTTAAACTATCGTGTAAAACGTAAGGCGCTTAGATCGAAACAACTATTTACCCTCAATAATTTATAAATAACACGATTTGAAATGTAGAAGTATTGATGTCAGGGCCGTATCCAGGATTTCATTTCACGCGGAGGGGAAGGGTTAGTATGTAATTTTTTGGACATTTAGGCATTCTCCTATCTGCCACACTATAGAATCAAAATTCCCAAAAATGAATGGCCGAATTGCTTATAGATTTTTCAATTCAGTGACGCTACAGTCATTTATTAACTGTTAGTTTGCTCACGTTAAGATTTCGCTATTCTTGTAAAGATATGCCATTCCCATCCATTCGGGCAATTAATTTCAAATAAACTTATAGGCTTAATTAAAGCGTCTCGTGCATACCCGCCGAGAAAATCGTGTTAGCTGCTTGTTCAATTTCCTCATCCTGAAGAATAGAAAGAATTACTCACCAACCCAGTATATATACATACAATTTTCTATTCATATTCATATTTTCATATTATTCATATATTCATGTTTCTATTCATATTTTCTAATTTATATGTCCTTACTTCATAAGAAAATTCATTCCATAATTTTTTAATAATCTTCCATCTACATAATACGTGTAACAACTACACTGGAACACTTCCAATCATTTTCTTTATTTTTATTATTACATGAAAATCGTTTTCAATTTTCACGGTCTACTTTTCACATAGGTAACGATTATTTCAAACCTTTTCGCTGTTTAATGAAAGTAAATCAGCCTCAGGGGCTTAATTAGACGTCTGTGATTTATACAGTACAGTTTTCTTCTCAGAGTAATACATTTATTGTAGCTCTTCAATTAGAGAATACATTTTGGGAGCTCCGTGCCAAATAAACTATCCCGTGCGAGTTTAAGATCTCACGAACGTTCTAGTTGAATTCGGTTGCGACAAAGCATCCGATTACAAGTCATCATTTCAAGTGCTTGCTATAGATGCCACTTTCCGACGGTGACACCAACGCTACAATCTGGCGTACTAAAAGGAGTGCATAATTGTATGACTATGTCCTCTAAAACACGACAGGCTTCTGTGGCTATAAGTGAACCCTTATTAGGTACAAACTTCACATACTTCACATTCCAAGAGAATATGCCACGATTTACGGCTATCGGCAAGAGGTTGAAAATGAGTGTTTTTAAAACCGTCTCCCAAGAAGAGATGAGGTCAATAACACAATTACTCGCTTTGGAATGGCACAAAACTCGTAAATCATCCGTTACCGCTCCCCTGAAGAAAATCTCAACGTGGAATTCTGTACACCGTTGTTATCGACTAGAATTCCATATGCTCACAGGAGCTGAACATTGCGCCACTCTCTCCAACGACAAAAGCCGTCACCAATATTATCCTTTCAATAAAGTGCCTCTTGTTAATCAAAAGAACTCCGCAAAAGCGAATTTACAAGAATACAATGGAACTCCTGTTTTGTCGACCAGTCGGAACCCCAGGTGTTACCAGATATTAGTAGAAGACAAATTGCATTTGGGTTGTTAAAATTTCACTTTACCATTTTTATGAAAAGTTTGTGCTCATTACACAGTGAATTATGATTGAATTCTGAACGGAAGACAAACGCATAGAAAGCACGTGCGTGCCAAATAAAGTTTTTATAGCGTGCGTTTTTGCACGCTACTTGCATGTTTTTGCATGCAAATTATTTATTTTTTGTGCGTGCCATTTTTTATATATTTTTTAAAAGAACTTTGGGAGCCAAATTGATCTTAGGTTACCAAAAGATTCCATTGTCAGTGTTGGTCGTTAATCAAAAGTAGACTGGCGGCGTCAGTCTGTACTCTGTGTACAGCAGTGGTCATAAAAAAACTATCAGGACAGGAGGCTCAAATTGGCTGTTTCCTATCCTTTCACTGCTAGAATACGTCTCCCAGAACACGGCCCTCAGAGGTTTGAGAGCCAGCTGGGGCAGCTTTCAGCAGTGAAAGGCTGCTACCTGTGCTGTGTGCCTCTTTTCAGATAGTTTTTTTATGACCACTGCTGTACAAGTACAAAATCTAAAGCTATGACACCGAAAGCAACGTAAATGTATACCGCTGGAGAGAGAGAAAAATTGCGTTACGGCGGTTGACTAATCGAGATTTGAACAAAAGGGGTTTACATGATAGGAGTTTTACCATACATTCATTATTCAATATTTCGCGTTTTTTTGTGTGTGTTTTAAGACGAACGATTTCGCAAAATCAAAAATTATCGTGTTCTGCCGTGTTTTAAGATTTCTTACGTAATAAACTATACTTGTTTAATTTCTTTTGGTTATGCGTATTGTTCGATTTTGTTTGTTTGAGGAATTTCATGAGTGCATTTTGCATAGAATATTGCTCGTGTGTCATTCTGTCACCGAATCCCATCATCTCATCAAATGTGTTCTGGATATTTTTAATACGTAATTGGTCCATTAATTTCATCCTCTCTATGTTGAATGTTCTGCAGTCCATAATTAAATGTTCAACCGTTTCTTATTTCTCTTCACAATTCCTGCAGGTTGGGTTACCTTCCAGGGGAAATCTGTGTAGCCATACTCTGATTTTCCCGTTATTGCACCTTAGTTCCAAGTGCTCTTACAGCCGTTTTCCTTTCCTTAATTAGTAGTTCCCGTTGTATGCACAACTAGATTAGACAACTCTTCTGTTTTAATGCGCACGTCTACAAAAAACGATCTTCAAAGCAAAGGAGTCTTGTTGAATAAGTACACTGTAAAAAATTATTTTGTGAATTTACAATGATTCGTTGTGCAGCAAAAAATTGCAAGAACTTCATTGTAAAAATACTTACAAACTAGTTTTTTACACCAATTTATGGTAGAAAAACATTTCAAAAGTATTTTTACGGTGAAGTCCTTATAATTTTTACGCACTGTAAATTAATAAAAAATTTTACAGTGTACGCAGGGTTCCACAAATGCCGCGCATTTGCCCTTAAAGACTGTTTAAGTGGAAGTTTCTTATACATATATTTATAACCCACTGTTTTATTGCGCTCTGTGACATCAGTACTATTTTACGTCGGATGACCAGAGAGCGTGGCAATCGCTTGGAACGCATTCTCGCAATTCGTTGTTGGGGACTTTTAATAAAAGAATGACCTTATTTACTTCATAACCTTAACTTTTCGAGAACGAAACTAGTTACACTTCAAGAGTACGAGAAAACTCCTTGTGAAATATAAGAGCAAACTCCATTTGGAAACCGCCTCGAAACGGGAAGGTTGCGCTCACCTCGTTATTGCCATGGCAACCCACCTATTTTTCGCGCCACAAGTTCATTTGTAAACATTGGCACCGCGTGACCTTAGTGATTTCCTTGTCTGAGATGGAAAAAACTCTCAGGTGTATGCCGAAAATAGTAAATTCTATACTCTTGTGTAACCTTACCGGTCGTTCTTACATGACGAACAACTTGTTTTTCTTAGGAGCTACATGCTCATTTGAATGGGAGCTTAAGTAAATCTACAATTCAACAACTCGCTCGCATGAAACAAGAAAAAGAAGGAGTCACGCCAGAAAATACTCGAATATTGCAAGATGCTCTAGCCGTTAGCGCAAACGATCCTGCGTTTAATCTAGACAAGTAAAAACAGCAAAAAAACAGCTGTCCTGAACCTCATCTAGTGAAATCTTCATTTTCTGTTAAATGGATCTCGTTGTTTGTTTGTTGTTGGAAGTGTGCCAGAATGTTGCCATAGTGTTTCGCCTGCAAAATTTCCCATCTTGCTGTTCTCTTTTTATAAATTTTACACAGGTTTATTTATTATTTATATATTATTTATTTATTACATTGTCTATTATTTATTTAATATATCGTATATTTCGAATATCTGGTTTAGGGCTAAAGGTGACAAGAAGTAGAGAACTTTTCTCATGAGAATACTTGCAGTTCACGGCAACAGGGCTAATTTGAAAACAAAATCTCGTATTTAAAAACAACTAGTCGCTTTCGGTGATAACGTAAATGGTATCGATCGAAATTCATCTTTTGCAATGTTAAGTGATACCTGAAATTCTTGGGCTGCATCGTCGTTAATATTAAAAAAATGGTCTACAGAAAAGGGCCTTTTTACATGTTGTTATCTCATGGGCACCGCTTGCTTCACAAATCTTTGCTGAGCATCCGCGTTTCACCTAACGAGTCTCATTGGCTGAGTTTTGCGTCAGTTTCTTATCAATAGTCATTCAGTACAAGGACAGTGTTGTCTTTTCTATAATGCCGAAGACGACAAGTGCGTCTTTTGATTATATTTGTATAAAAGAAAAACAGTTTGAGAAAATGGCACGTTCGCTTGCACTCATAAGCGAAATGGAAAAGAGCCTTAAAAAAGGCCACTAAAGTAAAATGAACGCTTCCATTGTTTGAATATGTGTCTAGGTGTTTTGCTTTATTTGGACTGATACATCAAATTACTCAATATCCGGAAGCAATACGAAAAGCGACAAAAGATGTCATCAAGGATTTTTGGGAAGACGGAGTCCATTACTTAGAAATCAGGACAACACCCAAACAGATTCCGAACCAAATGACCTTTCAAGAATATCTGGATGCTGTGATCCTTTCCATCAAGTGAATAAAGACTATCATGCGGAAGGAACGAACCATTTTAAAGCTGTTTACTCCTTCGTTTTCTCTTTTTCTCTCTTTTTTTTGTTATGTCAATTTTAGAGAGAATACTCTCCCAGTCACAGTAAAACTTTTAATCTCCATTGATCGGAGTAAGGGCTTAGATATTGCGTCGCAAATCCTTGACTTGGCCGTTTCCAATTTCCGAACGCATCAGGACATTATTGTGGGCTTGGATGTCAGTGGCAACATGATTGGAAGTCACATCACGGATTTCTTTCCGTTTTTGGAACAAGCTCGCCAAGCTGGTTTGAAACTCTCCATACATATTGCTGAAGTAAAAGGCTTTTCTCGTGAAGCTCAACGAGAAATAAAAATCAGTTTTCCGCAATTCCCCCTCCTTTCCGTGTTCTTGCATAAGAAATGAGATTTCCCCCTGAACTACTTTTTTTTAAGAAAAATAATAAAGAAAACATAAAGCAAACTAAAGAGGAAATTTCCTTCAAGGTCCATGACGATAAAGAAACAGAAGCCGTCTTACGATTTCATCCTCATCGAATCGGCCATGGCACGTTCATTCCTCCGATCCGTTGTCAGAATCCGCTGCTGCTGCAACTCTTGAAAGAACGTTTGATCCCATTAGGTACGTTAATGTTGACTGTCACCTGCGAAAGCGCCTTCTCATCTTCTGCTGATACACATCCTTTTCTTTTTGTCTCCCTCTTTAGAGCTGTGTTTGACGTCCAACCTCAAGTGCAATACCGTTACTGCTTACGAAGATCACCACTTAGGGCTTGTGTTGGAGGAAAAGCTCCCCTTTGCTCTCTGTGTAAGCGAAGCATAATATTTGTAAAAGAAAGAACAGCTTTAACGGAACCATTCTTTTCATTTAGACTGACGACAAGGGTGTCTTTGATACCACTCTATCACAAGAATACTCTATTGCTGCCCAAACCTTTGGGTTAACTGCACGACAGCTTTGGGAAATTTCTTTTGACAGCATCAGTTTCATTTTTGGCGGTGAGGAAGAAAAGCACCGTCTGCGTGCTGTTTTCCAAGAGTGGCGAGACCTCGGTGGATTGAATTAACGCCGTTTTTATTGGAACAGCGAAACGGATACCGAAGACATAAACATGACCAGATTTGCAAGATGGCAAAACTTCGTCGCGTCGGTTTTGGATTAAAAAGTCAAAGCGAAATATTCGGACTGTCAACGTGTGGAGAATATTGAATGCAAGCTGTCTTAGTGCGTCCAAATCCATCTTTCTACCCTTCCTTGTTCTTCTGAGAATAGGAATTTCCGTTATTTTGCTGTTTTCTTGCTCAGCGTCTTAGACGTATGTTATGTTGAGTGTCCTCTCGTTTTCATTTCGTGTTTCCCTAAGCTCGTCGCTTTATCAAAACTTTTGTTTGTGTTTTTGTGGCGTGTACATTTTTTTCATATTTAAGTAATTTTTGACATGCCTATTGGCTTTTGTCTATCTCAGCATTCTGGCGTTCTTTAGAGCTTTCTGTCCCATTTTTGACTGCATTTTACCAACGTTCTGGCGGAAACCCGCATTAACTTGCACGAGACACCTCCGAAAATACATTTGTTCCAAGCTGAAAATTGCGCAAAATTCTGGTTTTTTATAGCCATTGTATGCTGTATTTTGTGGCATTTTCAATACATTTTATATTCGGAAATTTCGTATTTTCAAATTCCCCGCAAAAAAAATGCGACCTCCCTCTGAAATTCCCGCCTTCCAATTGGTGGAAATTCGAAAAAAGGGCGTGGTTACGATTCCGAACTGGAAAGGCCGTTTCCGGGTTATTTTCCGTAAGAAACAATGTTGAGCAAAGTGGGTCCCCTTCAGAAAACGTGAAAAACTAAAACTCTGCCTTCCTTCACATCCTAGCTCCTCCCTTAGTCGGTTCCCTATCCCTCATGCTCGCTCCTGCACTTCCCATTTCCCAAGCAGCTCCGTTTCCCGAACCACTTGGTAATCCAGACTTGGCAGATGTGCGCACGTTAGATAGGAACCGAGCCAGGGAGAACTCGGACTTCGGGAGGATGGAGTGGAAACGACTTTATCCCGAAGAGCCTGGAATTTTTTTTTATACATATAATATCCAGTCCTCAGCGGGATTCGAACCTGCGACCCTTTAGGTCGCGGTGCAACCCGCTTAGACAATTCAGCTATTTAGGTCTTTAAACATTATATCAAAATGTGACTATAAGGGTATAGGAAAGTAGTGTAGGCGAACGTCTTTTAAATCTCCACGAGACATTTAAGGTACAGCAGTGGTCAGAAAAAAACTATCTGAAAAGAGGCACACAGCACAGGTAGCAGCCTTTCACTGCTGAAAGCTGCCCCAGCTGGCTTTCAAACCTCTGAGGGCCGTGTTCTGGGAGACGTATTCTAGCAGTGTAAAGAAAGGAAACATGGAGCCTCCTGTTCGGATAGTTTTTTTTTACCACGGCTGTACAAAAGCTCCAGTGATATATGCACAGAGCTGCATATCGCTCGTTTTGAAACGAGCGCGCTCGTCTTGAAATAGGCGAGCACGCTCGCTCTCCACTCGCGATTTTCAAAAAAGAGCGCGCTCGCGTATATTTTTTTAAAAAAATACACCTATGTAAAACTATAGAATATAAATAACTAAATAAAACATAAAATAAATAAAAAATAGAGAAAGGGTAAGTTAAAAGATAAAAAGAAAGCAGTATTGTTTGATCAATTTGTGCTACTTCCATTTTTCATACGTTTCTGGTCTTACTTGGCTGTTACAGTGTACGGTAGCTAATCTAGTCGTTCCCGTTTTTGTTTGTATGCAGTGCAATTAAACTTGTCCATTCTTGTCC